>APFE030540084.1:16322-33676 GCA_000404065.3 Pinus taeda | reverse complement strand
ACATTTTATTTTTGGGTTGTTTTTTCATGTTTTTTTTTTTTTGGGGTTCGAGTACTCGTTTTGAGGTAATAAATAGTTCCAGTTTGATCGGTAACTATGTTTTCATAGCTTGGTGATTCTAAACCTCTGTCTTCTAGTTACCATGAGAAAGCTATCTTAGTCAAATCTGACCTTCTTAGAGTGCTAGGCTTGGCCATGGGTGATGTTCACCTTCTCTATACCTTATTCCATCATTAAACACCTTTCCCACACTTTATTTCACCTTTCATAACTTCCTACAACTTTTAGCCTATTTCCTGTAGTAAACTAGGACATTATGTAGTACTACATGAAACCTTGTAGCAGCTTGTTTAAACCCATATCTCCCAAATGGTATACTAGATTGACTTGAAATTTTCTGAGCATGTTGCCATTATCCTTATGCACCTCTCCATAAAAAAATTTGGCCAATGGATGCACGAATCTCGTGAAAATTTAAAAATGGTTGAAGTTGATGGAGGTCGATTTCTTTAAAACCATGCACTGGAATTTTCTGCAATTTCTTGGGCATGTTACCATCATCCATATGCATCTCTCCACGAAACAACTTTGTAAATGGATGCATGAATATTGAGAAAATTCAAAAATGGTTGTAGGTAATGGAGGTCGATTTCTCAAAAATTACGTGCTGAAATTTGCTGAACTTTCTTGAGCATGTTACTATCATCCATATGCATCTCCATTTGAAAAATTTTGGTAAATGGATGCATGGTTTTCAAGATATGACAAAAATAATTTTTTTGCTCTATGTATTTATGTTTCTTATACTAAAACAAAGCCTTCCTGTAGTATTTTAGGATAGCAAGGAAAATGAATGGGAAAAGCTCAGGAATGATGGGTGGATGGTGGAAATAGATGAGGGTGATGGATTGGCATGGCCTTGGTCCTTTTGGAGCATCTGAGAAAAGGAAGAGAAAACCCAAGTTTGACTTCCTTTCACTAAAATTTTGACCATTTTTTTTGCCAACTTGTTTTTGTTTCTTGCATATGTTGGAGGTCACCTGCATTCATTAGATAGATACATGGAGCAAATTTTATTTATTTATTTATTTTCTTCTATGCCTACTAGTCCCCTCAATGAGGTTTTCAACTAGTAGGTCTGCTTAGGCACCTCAAAGGAGGTTTTCACCTAGGATCATTTCTTTTTTTCTCTTTTTTCCAACCCATTGACTACCTCATTGAGATTTACTCAATGAGTAAATCTCAAGCATCTCAAAGGAGATTTACACTTGAAATTTTATTTTTTCTCTTATTTTTCATTTTTTCTATCCTACTCTACTTGAAAAAACAAAATCATTTTCAAGTGTAAGAATACTTCCAATGGAGCCACTTGCATACCTGGATGACAAATAAAATCATGTGTAGGCTCAAAACATATTCTTTGACATGTACCTGAATGTAAAAGACCAAATTCTTTGACTTTGATGATATCAAGCACCGTTGAAGAAGAGAGTATCGCTGCAACTTAGTGACTGTCTGGAACCATATTTCAATATAGTTGTGATACCCCTAGTCCACTTGCTAATTTGGATCATATTGGATGTCTTCTTCTTCCATGAAATTCATATCTTCTTCTTTTTGCTAATTATTCTCTTGAACACATAGAAGATCTGATGGTAAACACGAGGGCACTTTCCCAATCTCTAATTCTGATGTCTACTCTTCATCAAGTGCAACCCATGATTCTTTGATTTTCTCATTTGAATATACATGTTGTCCTTCAATGATATCAAGAGAATCTTTTTTTGTGATACTCTTCCTGAGTTAAGATTAATACCATTTAGATCAAGAGGAGATGTTTGGAAGTGTTATACCTCAGCATTGTAAGGGGGCTGCGCTACTTCATTGTGTGGGTTCAGAAATGGTGGTATAGGTAGTTGAGTGGGAGTCAATATTTGCGATGAATGTGGTTGAGGTTGTGGTGGAGGTGAATGTTAGGGATAACATAGAGTTGGGTATAGAGGATATTGAGGAAAATATTGAGGATATTGTGGATGGCTCCCATAAGTTCCTTGACAACCTTGTTGCCAAGACTGGTTTTGGGGTGGAGATGGCCAAGGTACCCAAGAAAAGGGTGTATTACAATTAGTTTGAAATAGATGTGCATTAGCTTGAACTTGTGAATTAGGCTCTTGCTTCATATCATGTTGAATATGTTGCCATGGTCCTCTTGGAGCTACATAACATAGTTGTATTAACAATTGACTTGCTCCATTGTCCTCTTGGTAAACTTCCTTCAACCTTAGTAATGAGGGGCAATATTTAATATCATGTGATTCTGCATAGACAACACAAATATCAACATCTTCTTTTTTCTCTTTTTGTATTCTTAACATTTCTACTTGTTTGATCGAATTGTTAAGAATTTATGTTTTAAAGTCATTAAACAAATTTCCAAGTTTAGCTTGACTTACTGATCTTGATACCAATTTACTTACTTTTTCCCTTCCTCTTGATATGTGTTTGCATGTTTCACAAATTTCTTCAAATGATAATTGATATACATCACCTTTACTCATGAGATCAAGGAGATCAATCCACTCATCCCTAATTGTTCTAAGTAAGAGGGTTTTTAATGTGTCAGATTCTAAATGATGTAGTTTTTCCCTCTTAACATTATACATGAATCTCTCTATTAGATCCTCTACACTCTCATCTTCTTTTTTTTATTCATTCTAAAAATTTCTTATTTAAGATCATGATCTTTAAAATTTTCTAGAAATATATTTTGCATATTATTCCATGATCTTATTGAATTAGTCACTAAACTCATGAACCATTTAAGAGCTCTATCCTTCAATGTTGTGGGAAATAATCTCAATTTTTGAGTGTTTGGTAAGTAACCATAAGATCTACAAAAGATTTCAAATTCAGAAAGAAAGGTTTCTAGATCCTCTGACCTTAAACAATGAAATTTTGGAAGAAAAGATGGAGTGATGTTATTCATGTGCACACTGACATTAGTATTATCTTGAATGGGTAGTCCAAGAAAAGCTTCTTCATTGTCATCATCTCCATCCATTTCTTCTACCTTCTTTGTCACCTCTTCTTCTTCTACCTGCAAAAATGAATGGTGATGTGGCTCTTACTGCACCACGTGATAAAATAGGAAGGTTGGTGTTGGAGAATATTTTTTTTTTTTTTTTTTTTGAATAAGAATGCTAATTCAATGAAATTCTTTGTTTTTGAAATTAAATATGCTTACTGCACCACGTGATAAAATGAGAGGGTTAGTGTTGGAGAATATTTTTAAATTTTGTTTTTTTAAATAAGAATGCTAATCCAATGCAATTCTTTGTTTTTGAAATGAAATATGCTTTAATGCATATTATATATATATATATATATATATATATATATTTTATATTGTAAAAAGTAAAAAAAAATGAATCAAATAGGGAAAAAAACAATGAATACTTTGACACCTCCCCGGCAACGGCGCCAAAAAGTGATGAATCTCGGTATTACAACAAGAATGTTGCAAATCCCAAAGCTACCAACTTTACTTATCAATCTGAGGTTTGTACAAACTTAAGAGGTATCGACACTATATGTGCAGGATACAATGTGTCCTTCCTTTACTGTCATGATATAATAAAGTGTATGTAATGAAATCATATCCTAAACTAATTGTAGAAAATGAAATGCTTGAAATTAAAACCTTAACCTCTTGCAAGAAAGAAAATACAAGGAAAGAAACCTATTCTAATTGCATAAAGTAAATACCATGAACTGAATGTCAACCATTACATTTCAAAGAGTTTAGATCTATTAATAGAGTTCAATGGATGTGGCAATCATCATTGTATTATCTATTTCATAAATATGTCCATTAGCCCAAATCATTGAAATGTTTTGCATGGGCAAAGAGACAAGTCATAAGTGGTCTTTAGTCTTCCCTAATAATTTATTTAGAGCCCAGAAGTCATGATTCAACCATAAGGGACCAAAATCAATCTTTTTGAGCAAATCTGGGCAAGTATATACACGTTAGAAGAGTACTACAAGAAATAATAGATTTACTACATGAAACTATAATTCACCGAATGACCAAGAAAATCAAATCCAAATTGGATGGGACAAATTTTTTATTGACTAGGATGTATTAGGTCTCCATTCCAAGTGGAATCACTCAAAAATACCTCTGTTAACCCGTGCTAAAAATAACATAAAATTATTAGTCTAAAATCTAGAAATTCGAGAACTAGTGAGCTAGTAAATCTATTAAATGCCTAACCTACTCAAGTGCAAATGCAATGGGGCAATTTTTATTATTAACTAGAATGCTTTTGTGATCTAATACAAATGGAATCAACTTGATTGAAGTTCATTAACATGCTCTAAAAAATAGCAAAAAATTGCTATTATTTTCCACAAGGGACTTCCAGAAATCTAAATTTGGGAATAAGCAAACTAATTTAAGTAGCTCGATGATTACTATGACCTTCCAAAGTTGTTCCAATGATGAAATGATGCATGTGATCCTGAAAAATGACTTACTTCAACCATTTAACCCAATCCTACAACAAGAAATCATTAATACTAAATGCAAAAATATAAAAAAGATAAGAGCAAGAGATGCTTGTGAATAAGAAGTGAAAATAAGAAAAGTAAATGATACAAAAGGGCTATGAGGCTCTTGGGATGACCAAGCCCAAGGAAACTCAGATTCCTATGAAGGAGACCAAGATCTAGATGCTGCACATGTCACAAATCTTCATTATTTCCATCAATACAATTACATCCTTGCAGAAAATGAAAGTGGAGCTGCAAAAATACGAGTTTTCTCCATAAGAATACTAAGAAAAATCAACCCCTAGAGGAAAATTCAACTTGGTACTTATATAAAACAATTAGGAATCATTCTCCATGAAAGAAAGAATATTTCCCCACCTAAATCCATTGATTAGTGGATCTGGTTCCCAATACTAGGAATTTGCATTAAATGGCATAGAACACATTCTCAAAATTTTCTCAATCATTGGAGCTCCATAATCTATGCCATAATTCCATAATATCTTGTTGATTTATTATTTAATATTTATTCTCCTGTAGTAAGGAACAGGTCCCTAGATTATCTTCTCCAAATCTCCATAATTTTCTCAATATTATGTAGATCTTTTGGATACATCGCATTAGGTTTCTTTCTGCTTGACGTTTCGAACCAGCAACGGTGGTTCATCTTCAGGATGTGAAATATTATATAAAGACTGTCTCATTTTTCTAAATAGATAAATAGAGATGAGATGCTTAGCCGACAGATATTAGAATTTAAAATTTTATTTTAATTTTTAATTTATTCTATTCTAATTATAATTTTAATAGTTTTATTATATTATGCTAATTTAATTACATTTTGTGACATATAGGGATTTTAAATTCATTATATAACTATTATTATCTTAATTAGGGTTACTGTCATATTAGTTTCATTAGGGTTATATTAATTATGTTTGTATTATTTTTATAATTATAATTATATTTATAATTATTATTAATTTTTTTTTATTTTATTTTTTTATTTATTGATTTTTTTTATTTTTATTTTTTTTATTTATTTATTTTATTATTTTATTTTCCCCATATTCTCACAAATTTCCACAAAAATAAATAATATTAGGCACAAATATGCAACTTTCCATAAACTTTCCTAATGAACATATTAAAGCTAAAAATACATTATCTAATGCAAAAGGAGAGGTTTAATGTACTGAAGGATAGTGAGGAGAACCTTAATTTATGTTTATTAGAGGCCCATCATACCCCCTGTTGAAATTGTTGCTCATACTCTGAGCAACTTAGTGACCTCATTGTGCCTCATTCATGGCCCTGGTAGCCTCTCTCTTGTGCATTCCTCAATGCTTTCTCTTAAAAATGTTGGTTGTAAGTTCTACAAGGATAAACACAAAAATGTAGTTTGCTCTTTTCATGATTGTTTAACAGTTTTTCGTGCAAAAAAAGATAACTTTCCTATTTGCAAGTGAACTATGTTGGTTTGTAGATCCATTTCATTCATTTCCTTTCCCTTGAAACCTTCATTCCATTTTCACTCATTTTTCCAAAACCGTTTGTGCATAGAAAAATCATTGTTTCTTGATACCATTAGCCTACCTTATTCCTCTTATTCAAGATGGGTTCTTAAATATTTTTTAGTTTGGCAAGGTCTTCCACATCCTTTTCTGACCTTCTGCTACCTTTTCCCACTATTTAGACACCTCAGAAACCTTCAAAATGACTTTAGATGAGAACTAGGACATTCAATAGTAAACAATGATGAACTTCAATATTACAACAAGAATGTTGCAACTCGCAAGACTACCAACTTTAATTATCAACCCGAGGTTTGTACAAACTTTAGAGGTATCAACACTATATGTGCAACATACAATGTGTCATTCCTTTGATGTCATGATGTACTGGAGTGAATGTAAGGAAATCAAATCCTAAACTAATTTCATAAATGGAAATTTCACTTTGAAAAAGAAATTAATCCTAAGAAAGAACAACAAATTGTAGTTGAAATCCTAAGAGAATGAATTCAAATAAATAGACCTAATCTACATTGGAAAAAGACATGTCCTAATTGGTGTTTATTCTTCCTCAACCATTGATTTAGAGCTTAGGAATCACGATTCAACCCTAAGAGACCAAAACCAATCTTTTTGAGCAAATCTGGGTAAGTATATATACGTTGGAAGAGTATTACAAGAAACCATGTAGCAGTTCCTGTAGTACTACAGGAAACCCTGTTTAAACCGGTTTTGAGTAGAAATGATAGTATGAGACTAGGGTGGTCCCTCAAATTGATTTCCATGGCTTTCTCCCCTTTCTATAACATCTTTTAGGCCTTGGACAAAACCTACAAAAAGATTAGAGGCCTCTTGGAAAACTTGTTTTCGTCACTGCAGTTTGAGTTTTATTTTTGATGGTGAATGTCTTATTGCCTTTTGTTGCTTTCTTCTTATCTTTTGTGGCCTAGATGATTGCCTAATGGCCTTGGAGTTCTCTGTTTTGATTAGGTCTCTCTTAGGCACTGTCGTTTTTGTTTTTAACAGAATTTATTCCTTTCCTCCTTCCTGTAACAGCATTATGTCTTCCTGTAGTAGTCATTTCTCCTCTTTCAGGGTCTTCTAACTGTATGGGAGTGATGAGAAATGATGCAGAGGGTTTGGAAGATGATGTTAGGACTCAGAGGGAGTAGTGTAGGTTTGTGAAAATGGAGAGAATGTGTTCTATGTATTTTTTCAAGAAATTTTGAGGGTGAGACAGAGTGTAGGGTTTGTTTTTGAAAAATATTAATTTTTTTCTTATGAAATGGGATGGATGAATGATGGATAGATAGTGCATATGAAGTGGATGGAAGGCTTGGAGTGCTATGGTGACTTGACCTTTACAGAAATTTCTTCTTTTTACCACTGTCCCCATTCTTCGAAATCATCACCCTTCCTAATTTGGCTTTTCCACAATGCATGTGTGAATGAGTGAGTTGCAATTAACTAGTTGAAGGTGTCTGAGACTACTAAACCATCCTTAGCTTAAAAAACATCATCCCTCATGCATTAACAAAAATTTTCTAACTATAATATGCTCAAGAGAAGAGGTCAAGAATATTGCATACCTGTACCTACCTGATGGTTGTTGGAGAGACATGCATGTTGCTGCTGAGTTGATAATCGATCCATGGTCCTCTAGAGGTGATAATTTCCTTTGTTTTCTTTTACACAGGTCTTCATAGCTTGGTGATTCTAAACCCCTGTCTTCCAGTTACCATGAGCAAGCTATCTTAGTCAAATCCGGCCTTCTTGGAGTGATGGCCTTGGCCATGGGCGATGTTCACCTTCCCTATACCTTATTCCACCATTAGAAACATTTCCCACACTTTATTTCACCTTCTGTACCTTCCTATAACTTTCAGCGTGTTTCCTGTAGTAAACTAGGACATCCTGCAGTACTACAGGGAACCATGTAGCAGCTTGTTTAAACCCATATCTCCCAAATGGTATACTATATTGACCTGAAATTTTTTAACCATGTTGCCATCTTCCTTATGCACCTCCCCATAAAATAATTTTGGCCAATGGATGCACGAATCTCGAGAAAAATTAAAAATGACTGAAGTTGATGGAGGTTGATTTCTTGGAAACTGTGCATTGGAATTTTCTGAAATTGCTTGGACATATTACCATCATCCATATGCATCTCTCCATGAAAAAACTTTGGAAATTGATGCATGAATATCAAGAAAATTCAAAATTGGTTGTAGGTGATGGAGGCCGATTTCTCGAAAACTGTGCACTGAAATTTGCTGAACATGCTTGAGCATGTTACTATCGTCCATATGCATCTCTATCTGAAAAATCTTGGTAAATGGATGCATGGTTTTCAAAATATGACAAAAATAATTTTTTGCTCTATGTATTTATGTTTCTTATACTAAAACGGAGCCTTCCTATAGTATTTTAGGATAGCAAGGAAAATGAATGGGAAAAGCTCAAGAATGATGGCTGGATGGTGGAAATAGATGAGGGTGATGGATTTGCATGGCCTTGGTCCTTCTAGAGCATCTGAGAAAATGAGGAGAAAGTCCAAGTTTGACTTCCTTCGACTAGAATTTTGACAATTTTTTTTTTGTGCCAACTTGTTTTTGTTGCTTGCAGATGTTGGAGATCTCCTACATTCATCAGAGAGATACATGGAGAAAAACACACACACACACACATTTATATATTTTCTTCTAGGCCTACAAGCCGTCTCAATGAGGTTTTCAACTAGTAGGTCTACCTAGGCGCCTCAAAGGAGGTTTTCACCTAGGATTTTTTTTTTTCTCTTTTTCTCTTTTTTTTTTTTTTTCCAACCCATTGACTGCCTCATGGAGGTTTTCAATCAATGAACCCTTAAGCGCCTCAAAGGAGGTTTTCACTTGATATTTCATTTTTCTCTTATTTTTCATTTTTTATTTCTTTTTTTTATCCTACTCTACTTGAAAAAGCAAAATCATTTTCAAGTGTAGGAATACTTCCAATGGAGCCACTTGCATACCTTGATGATAGATAAAATCATGTGTAGGCTCGAAACATATTATTTGACATGTACCTGAATGTAAGAGACTAAATGCTTTGACTTTGATTATATGAAGCATTGTTGAAGAAGAGAGTATTGTTGCAACTTAGTGGTCGTCTGGAACCATATTTCAATATAGTTGTGATACCCTTGGTCCATTTGCTAATTTGGATCATCTTGGATGTCTTCTTCTTCCATGAAATTCATATCTTCTTCTTTTTTCTAATTATTCTCTTGAACACATAGAGGATTTGATGATAAACATGATGACACTTTCCCATTATCTGATTCTGATGTCTGCTCTTCGTCAATTGCAGCCCATGATTCTTTAGTCTTCTCATTTGAATCTGCATGTTGTCCTTCAATGATATCAAGAGAATATATTTTTTGTGATACTTTTCCTAGCTAAGATTAATACCATTTAAATCAAGAGGAGATGTTTGGAAGTGTTATACCTCAACATTATAAGTGGGTTGAGCTACTTCATTGTGTGGGTTCGGAAATGGTGGTACAGGTAGTTGAGTGGGAGTGGATATTTGAGATGGATGTGGTTGAGGCTATGGTTGTGGTGGAGGTGAATGGTAGGTATAACATGGAATTGGGAATGGAGAACATTGAGGAAAATATTTTGGATATTGTGGATGGCTCTCATAAGTTCCTTTCCAACCTTGTTTCCAAGATTGGTTTTCGGGTTGAGATGGCCAAGGTTGCTAAGAAAAGTGTGTGTTACAATTAGTTGGGATGGATGTGCATTAGCTTGAAATTGTGAATTAGGCTCTTGCATCATATAAGGTTGAATAGGCTGCCATGGTCCTTTTGAAGCTACATAATATAACTGCATTGGAAATTGACTTGCTCCCTTGTCCTCTTGGTAAACTTCCTTCAACCTTGGTAATGAGGGGTAATATTTAACATCATGTGATTATGCATGGACAACACAAATATCAACATATTTTTTTTTCTCATTTTGTATTCTTAACATTTCTACTTGTTTGGTCAGATTGCTAAGAATTCCTGTTTTAAAGTCATAAAACAAATTTCCAAGTTTAGCTTGACTTATCGATTTTGATGTTGATTTAGTTACTTTTTCCCTTCCTCTTGATATGTGTTTACATGTTCCACAAATTTCTTCAAATGATAATTGGTATACATCACCTTTACTCATGAGATCAAGGAGATCAATCAACTCATCGCTAATTGTTCTAAGTAAGAGGGGTTTTAGTGTGTCAGATCCTAAATGATGCAATTTTTCCCTCTTAACATTATACATGAACCTTTCTATTAAATCCTATAAACTCTCATCTTCTTTTTTATTCATTCTAAATATTTCTTCTTTAAGATCATGATCTTTATATTTTTCTAGAAATAGCTTTTGCATATCATTCTATGATCTTATTGAATTAGTCCTTAAACTCATGAACTATTTATTAGCTCTATCCTTCAATGTTGCCATAAACAATCTCAATTACTGAGTGTTTAATAAGTAACCATAAGATCTACAAAAGATTTCAAATTTAAAAAGAAATGTTTCTGGATTCTCTGACCTTAGACCATGAAATTTTGGAAGAAAAGATGGAGGGATGTTCTTTATGTGCATGCTGACATTAGTCTATTAAATGGGGAATCCAAGAATATCTTCTTTATTATCATCATCTCCATCCATTTCTTCTACCTTTTTTGTCACCTTTTCTTCTTCTACTTGCAAAAATGAATGGTGATGTGGCTCTTACTGCACCACGTAATCAAATGGGGGGGTTGGTGTTGGAGTATAATTTTTTTTTTTTGAATAAGAATGATAATGCAATGCAATTCTCTATTTTTGAAATGAAATATGCCTAACGCAATTTTTTTGTTTTTGCATAAAGTAAAAAGAAATGAATCAACTAAAGAAGAAAACAATGCATACTTTGACACCTCCTCGGTAATAGCACCAAAAAGTGATTAGCCTTGGTATTTCAACAAGAACACTGCAAATCCCAAGGCTACCAACTTTACTTATCAACTTTGGGTTCGTACAAACTTAAGAGGTGTTGGCACTATAGATGTAGCATACAATGTGTCATTCCTTTGATGTCATGATGTAATGGAGTGTATGTAATAAAATAAAATCCTAAACTAATTGCAAAAAATGAAATGCTCAAAATGGAAACTTTAACATATTGCAAAGAAGAAAATGCAAGGAAATAAACATATTCTAATTGCATAAAGTAAATATTATGAACTAAATGTCAACTATTACATTTCAAAGATTTTAGATCCATTAAAAAAGTTCATTGGATGTGGCAATCATCATTGTATTATCTATTTTATAAATTTGTCCATTAGCCCAAATCATTGAAATGTTTTGCATGGGTAAAGAGGCAAGTACTATGTGGTCTTTAGTCTTCCATAATCATTGATTTAGAGCTCAGGGGTCATGATTTAACCCTAAGGGACCAAAACCAATCTTCTTGAGCAATTATGGGCAAACATATACACGCTATAAGTGTACTACAGGAAATAACAAATTTACTACAGGAAATTATAATTCACCGAATGACCAAGAAAATCAAATCTAAACTGGATGAGACACATTTTTTTATTTACTAGGATGTATTAGGTCTCCATTCCAAGTGGAATCACTCAAAAAGACTTCTGTTAGCCCATGCTAAAAAATAACAAAAAATTATTAGTCAAAAATCTAGAAATTCGAGAACTATTGAGATAGTAAATCTATCAAATGCCTAACCTAATCAAGTGAAAATGCACAAGGATAATTTTTGTTATTAACTAGAATGTTTTTGTGATCTAAGGAAAGTGGAATAAACTCAATTGCAGCTCGTTAGAATGCTAAAAAAAATAGCAGAAATTTACTGTTATTTGCCACAAGGGACTTCTAGAAATATAGACATAAATTTATTGTTATTTGCCACAAGGAACTTCTAGAAATATAGATTTGGGAATAAGCAAACTAATCCAAGTAGCTCGATGATTACTATGAACTTCCAAAGATGTTCCAATGATGAGATGATGCTTGTGATTCTGCAAAATAACTTACTTCAACCATTTAACCCAATTCTACAACAAGAAATCATTAATTCTAAATGCATAAATAGAAAAAAGACAACATCAAGAGATGCATGTGAATAAGAAGTGAAAATAAGAAAAATAAATGATAGAAAAGGGCTCTGAGGCTCTTAGGATGGGCAAGCCCAAGGAAACTCAGAGTTCTATGAAGGAGACCAAGACGTAGAAGCTGAACATGTTATCAATCTTCATTATTTCCATCAATACAATTACATCCATGTAGAAAATGAAAGTGGAGATGCAAAAATGAGAGTTCTTTCCATAAAAAGACTAAGAAAAATCAACCCATATAGGAAAATTCGACTTGGTACTTATACAAAATGATTATGAATCATTCCCCATGAAAGAAGGAAGCTTTCCCCACCAAAATCCAATAATTAGTGGATCTGGTTCCCAATACTAGGAATTTGCATTAAATGATAGGGAACACATTCCTAGATTTTCTCAATCATTGGAGCTCCATAATCTTTGCCATAACTCTAAAATATCTTATTGATTTATTATTTAATATTGATCCTCAGGTAGTAGGGAGCATGTCCCTAGATTATCTCTTCCGCCAAATCTCCATAATTTTCTCAATATTCTCACAATATTCCACAAAAATAGATAATATTAGGCGCAAATATGCAATTATCCATAAACCTTCCTAATGAACATATTTAAGTTAAAAATACATTATCTAATGCAAAAATAAAGGTTTAATGTGCTGAAGGATGGTTAGATGAGCCTTAATTTATGTCTAATTTAGAGGCCCATCATAAGGTTTCCCATATCATCATTAAACATAAGTTTCCACATCTACAACAAAATTTAGGGCAGTTTATGTTGAATTTTGTAGTTATGGTTGACCTTCATAATTTATATTTTAGCCCTTGAAAAATACAAGACATGTTCTTCATGTCAATTCCAGAAGAAAGAATTTTTAATTTTTGAAATTTAAATTTTGGATCCAAAAGGATAAAGTCATCCCAATTGGAAGAGACACCCATTCGGCCTCATAGATGAATATATAAAGTCATTTCATCCTCCTCCTCAAGCAAGCAATTCATACCATCTGAGGTAGAGAACAAGATGAATCTGAGGCAGACATTAAGATGAATCTGAGGCAAAATATTGGATGAATTCGATGTAGAGTAAGGACAAATCATAGTCAGAGTAACTAGTCATACCAAAGCAACAAATCAAGATTCTTGGGTGCAAAAGTAGCCTGAAATTCAACCCTAGTAGATCAAACCAAGTAGAGTTCATTGGGCATCGGTTTGACTTGACAAGAGGGCAGTTTGACTAGGTGTGACAAGAGCTATGTTACTAGTCAATTTGAGTTTATGTTCAACTTGAAGAATTAAATGTATCTTTGTTGAACTTAATTATCTCTATAAGGAAAATGTTGTTGGGTTTTTCCCCATGTGGATTTTCCCAAAGTAAATTCTTGTGTCTGTCTTTTGGTTGTCTCTTTATGATCCCACTGGAATTTTGTTTCTATTGTTGAGATCCTCCATGTAATTTCTTATGATGAATGTGACTGCAAGAAAAGATTAACCTAAGAAATAATAAGAAGTAATTATCAATTTAGAACACCCTTCAAAATAAAAATGGTATTAGAGCAAAGGTTAAAGGAGAAACCATGAAGGAGTATAAATGAGTAATCAAAGGAAAATCCATCAAGTCTGAAGGTCAAAGCATACTTGTGTCTGTGGAGAGGGTCAAAGCCCTTAATTTCTATTGAAGATAGGATGAAAGGCCTTAGAATATTTCACAATAGGATGAGAAGACCTCAAAGTCTATATTATTGGGTTGAAAAGGCCTCAAGGTATTTCAAGAGGGTCGAGGAGCCTTATGACTAAGTCACAAGCCTAGTATGGATTTTTTCCCAACATTAAAGGTCGAGAGGCCTCTAACCTGGCCTCAGAGAATCCAAAATGTCATGGTTAATGGAAAATCAAACCTACAATTTGTTTTGGTTTATAATCCTTTTGTTTTACATTTAGGTCACGAAATTGGCTAGTGTTTCATAAGACCATGTAAACAAGAAGGCATGTTACAATCTTGACTTGGATCGTTGGAGCATACCTTGTTTATAGGAGCATGAACTTGTGATGGAATATGCCCTGTCTTGTATTGACGTGATTCATGAGTATACTAGAGATATAAGCCTCTATAACTAAGGCCGATGAGTCTCAGGAAGCAACCAAAAGTGATCTGAAACCACTTATGAATGATCTCAGTAAATCAATGTAGGTATTACAAACTCATGTTCTGGTGTGCCCATGTTATTTTAAGAAATGAATCAATAAGATTGTGAAATACATAGGCAATTGGAAAATAGTAAGAGAAACATAGCAAGCAAATGAAAAACACAACAATTTAATAAGGAGTTCACCCAATCCTCCTAGGCTACGTCTCCTGGTCCAACTTTCAATGGTGGCCTTTTTTTATTGTGTCTTTAAGCAGATTTTTTACAATGAGGAGCTCAATTTGAGTCTCCTGTAATAGATGATGCTTAGTAGAGTGGTACTTGGATTCCCCAAGCCACTAGAGTACACAGACTCCCTTACCAAGTCTCGACCTCAACTGGTCTTAGTGGGATGAGTCCAATTTGGTCCTCAGTTCCCAACATATATCCTCACAGGGATTGCTTGAACCTCTCAAGTCTTCTCGGTTCTGTCTGCTCGATGCTGCCTTAGCTCTGCAAGTCAGCTCGCTTCTCTGTTCTCTGCTTCTTGCTTCACTCTCTATTCTATCTCCTCTGTCTCCTCTCTGTTCTCTGTTTATTCATGGCATAAAGCCAATCCGTCCCTTGATTGTTCACTTCTTCTTCCGGCCCTTCGGATCGCCCGCCTCTATCCACTGGGAATTCCCTGCTTCTGTTTCATCGCCACTGTGTAACGTTTCACAGAGAGGTGGCCACTTGTCCCTTCACGAATTGAGTGCCAGCTCTTCCTCGAACAGTTCGTTACTTTGGTTATTCCGCGAAATGATTCATCCGCCAGCTCAGTAGTCAAATTGGACTTCAAACCTTTATATGCCTCAGGTTATTCTTCCACCGAATCCGGTCTCCGATCGGGTGCAATATCCATCATTTGATCTGGGGCCTCCAGATCCTATGGTCATCACTTTTATCACACGGGTGACTTGCTCAACTGTTAGCCCGCGATGAGAGCGGTTTTCTCTCTCATTCGCCGAACACGCGTCATTCAATGTATGGAATCGCTTGGTCCTTTGACAAACCCGCTTACCACCTGAAATGCCTCTAATATTCCGCCGGTTTTGGAGCGCGGGACCCGCCTGTCGTTTTAGCGCTTTCCCACGGTTTCCTGGTTTCCCTTGTGATCGTGCACTCGAGGCCTTTCCTTCTCAAGGGGTTTTGTCCTCGTGCATCAGAAATAGCCTCCCTTTCTGGGTTTGAGCCTCCCAACTGCCATTTTTGCACCATGCACAATCCCCATGGGCCAACGGTCAGCGTGCTTTGACCGAAGGTCCTCGTTGCTCCATGCTAGCTGCAAATTACCATTATTTAGAGGTTATTTCTTGATAGCTCATTATGTACAAGATTTTGAAGTCTGTCATAATTTGAAACAGTCATAGAACTGTGATAATTTTCAAGGATCCAATTTGGGTCACGATCTTCCCACTAGAAAAGCTTTTGGACCACCAAAAGTTGGTTTTCAAGCATCGACTAAGTGAGGATACAACTTTTTCACCTGTCCAATCTCTATCCATTTTGCACTGCTCGGCTTTGAACCCCTGAGTCCAATTTTGAGGTACTCAACATCTCCCCTGTGCGTTGTTCTCACCTTCCTGTCCAGAACCGTGTCTTCTTGCAATTCATTAGGATATTCAGGTAGCAAGTCATCAATAGAAGGCAATTGACTCTGCTCTTCAGGATCCTCAATTAGTGAAGGCTCAAATAATCTCAAGCTATCTGCATTTATGACTGAGTAGATGTGCATGTAAGCTGATAGATCAAGGTGAAAGGCATTCTCACCATCTTCTCAAGTATCTTGAAAGGTCCATACCTGATAGGCTTTATCCTTTTACCTTCCCCTTACATTCTGTCCTTGCTGATATACAGCCAGAATTGATCACCAGCTTGGAAACTATGCTCCATCCGATGCTTGTCATGCCTTGCCTTGTATTTGGCCTGGCTCTTTTCCAACTGTTCCTATACTACTTGGTGAATCTCTTGGATTTGTTCAATGAACCTAGTTTCCTTGTCCACATCGTTGTGTCCCTCAACTGTTGTGTCCTTACCAAAAACAAAATCCAAGGGCGACCTTGGTGTGAAACCAAAACAGGTCTCAAAAGGAGATCTTTGTGTAAAAGAATGTTTGGCTCGGTTGTAAGCATGCTGCACATAACATAAATGTTCATCCCAAAGCTTAGGATGCTTACTGCAATATCCCCTGAGTAACTGGATCACTATCCTGTTGACTACTTCTGTTTGGCCATCGATTTGTGGATGGAAAGTTGTGCTTTTATTCAGTTTGGTGTCCATCAATTCCCACAGACTTGACCAAAACTTTCCCACAAATCGGGTGTCTCAATCAGATACAATGGAAGTGGGTAATCCAAAATGAACCCATACATGTTGAAAGAATAGTTTTGCAATTTATTCAGCTGTAATTTGTTTATTACAAGGTATCAAAATACACATTTTGCTAAAGCTATCCACAACAACATACAGATAATCATGACGTTTCCTAGATTTAGGCAGTCCTTCAACAAAGTCCATGGAAACACTCTCCCAAGGATGAGAAGGACTAGTAATGGAGTGTACAAGCCTAGTTTTCTATTGCTGGGCTTGCTTTTAGCACACATAGTACACCCTCTTACATATCTAGAAACTATCTCGTTCATTTTGGGCCAATAACAAAATCTTTGTAGCTGTGCAATTGTTTTAATTACCCCAAAGTGACCTGATATTAGAGAAGTATGTGCTTCTTGAATTATCTTTACTCTTTCAGTTTTTGGAATGCATAGCTTCCCACAATGATATAGGAGTTGGTCCTTAACATGATAATCCAATTCTTCTACTCGTTTGCCTTGACTTAAAGTTGCATATACATCTTTAAAGTCTATATCTTGAGCATATTGTTCAATGTAGCTTTCAGGTAACACAGAATTATGCTTAAGTATAGTAGATGCATTTATAATGGGTCTAGATAACATATCTGCAACTTTATTGTGTA
>APFE030540077.1:0-43963 GCA_000404065.3 Pinus taeda | reverse complement strand
GGCCTGACGTTGAACCTCCTCTGACTGGGTCAGCAGCTAAACACGCCTTGCAAAGTGACCTCTTCTCTCTCAATATTTCGGCAGCATAACTCCTCTATAGCTCTCAATTCTCACTATCAATCCAGCATAATCTCAACACTCACCTTAGCTCTAGCAAAACTTGTTGGTTCAATGCAGTGTAACAGCCATTTATAGATGGAGTAGGAGGAAGTATGCATTGTATCCAGACACCTACTGAAGATTTGGCATTGTCCCAGAATAGCCACTGAACTGGGTTGTCATGGATAGAAAAGACGACACTCGACCACTTCCATGGGATTTTTCCCCAGAGAACTGCATAAGCAATGGAGGAAAAAACACTTCAGTGCGCGCTGGCCAAAAATCATGACCAAATTTGGGTGGCGCGGGCTTTGTTCTGTGACAGGGCATCCATGGGCGCGCCCTTTTTAGAGGAACTGAGCTATTGGCGTGGGTTAGACACTGTAGACCCGCGCTAATGGAAAAAGGGCACTTTTTAGGGCTAATCTTCGAAAAGTGTCTTCAGGGATTTTGAAGTTCATACTTAGGAGAATCCAATGCAAGTGTTTTTAAGATGTGTCATTGGTCACAGGTCCATAAATGTGTCCTCCAGTATGCGAAAGCAAGGGTAACAAGGACAGTGACCAATGGTGACAAATTACTGCGTAACATGCCCAATTCAAGAAAAATACAAATGAGATATGTTGTGGTGACTATACTTCAATAATCTACAGGAAATATCACCAAATTTCTCTATAACACTTCAGAAAAATGTCAATTGAGCATAAAATATTTGATAGAAATAGGATCTTAATCATGAATAAGTGGTTTTGGGGGAGGTAAATGGAAAATATTTCAAGTGAATACACATATGTGAGAGCTCTTGAGGTCTAAATATATTGAGTATGGACCAAAATAGAGCTTATTTACTCATTTTCTAGTTGAGAACTTAACCACTAGAGAAAAACCTACATATCCCAAAAATAGTAGATCGAGATCCTGAAGTCTATAAGGAATCATTCAACATTCCACTTCCACCATGTATTTTTCATGTCCCTCCTAGTAATTTTGGAGATTTTCTTTCTAAATTTCATGGAGATTTGACCCTTAACAGAAACCTTCTGAGGGTCAAATGCATTGCTGCTCCTAGCCATGCACCCTCTAAGGAGTGTCCACAATGAAAGAGGCTACTTTGGGAAACAAAACTTCGGGATGGAAACTACCATGTGGGGAAAACCTTAGGGATGATGGTATAGCTAACCTTATGTTATACAAAAGTTAACATTTTCTTCTAAAATGGGTTGTCTTGCTAAGGGTTGTACTGACTCATGTGCATGTGTTCATGGGAAGTAGACATCCAAGATGATTGAATGGTAGGAAAGACAACACCATGAGGATAATATGAGAGCTCTAGATCACCCTCCCACCATCCTTTCTCTCAGGGATTGTGGTCTATTGAAAATTTTCAAGGCACAAAATATGCAGGGGTAAGTAGTGCTCCTCCTCCAACATCTAGTAGAAATGTGGAAGGCCCAAGAAAATAATATATGGTGAAAGGAAAAAAATTGTAGCTAAAGGTTTAGGAAATCTATTTCTGCAATAGTTTATCAAGGTGAGGGACCCTCATAGTAGTGGTCAAAGGGAAGAGCATTGATGAGGAAAGTGTTGTCTAGTATGTAGCCTAATACTGCAAGCATAAGGCATGAAAAGTGAGCAACAACATACCTATTCAAGAGGTTAAAAAACTTACTCTTCACATGATCTTATTTACGATTACTTAGGTAGTAGGTTCCATGGGGCCTCACTTGGTATCTATGGCTTAGATGGATATTGTGGTGATATGTGTGGCACCAAAAATGTTCAACTAGTGTGAAGGTTTATTAGCCAACATGAAGGACCAACTCACTAGATGCAAAATAGGGAAGCAAAAGTATTTTGGCTATGGGAGCATTTTTGGTTTCATTCTTCATGCAGCAAGTACCTATGTTGTGACAAAGAGTATTGACACCTTAACCCATACCCTTAAATCCATGCATGATGAGGTGGACCAAGTTGATGAGGAGACTTAAGGGGGGCATGTTCGATTAGTCTTTATGTCGAGCATGGAAATGCTCACCTTGATGATGACCTTATTAAGATTCATACATGGTTTTTAGTATGGCTACAATCTAGTCCCTCATTTTTGAATCCCTCCTCACATTTTGATGTATATATTCATAATGAATTTGGCCCATTAGTTTCTCATATGACCTCGTGCATTAGAGGGCATTATTTATTATCTTATTTTCCACCTTATGTTGATGGAAGAAACGAGTGTCAACCCTCTTAAGTTGTTGGCATGAATTCGTACCTCTCTCCCATTGTCTATGCCCTTCTAGTATCCCATCACTCCCACAAGCCTAACATCATATCACCCATTACTCCATTGTATGTATGTAACTTGTCACATGGGTATACATATTGCTTTCATCCTAAGATAAATGGAGGTAAAAATTATAGAACAAGTCCTTCCCAAGGAGACCAATTTGACCCATCTTATCCCAAGTTGTTTGAGGATCGATTATTGGAGAAGATTCCTAAATTTCCATGTCCCTAAGAGTCTAGATACATCCTCTTATATCTATGAAATGCCTATTTATAGAGACCTTCTCAAGGGTCGAGTGATAGAGAGAATAAGATATAGCTCAGTTATTTTGGTGGAGTATCACTGGAATAATATTTCCATGCATGCCAAATGCACCCATTTTTCTAGTAAGCCAAGTGAAGAGGAGAACCAAGGCAACATTGGAGAGTTTGTTCTACAACTAATGTATATTTCCTTATACGTTTTTCATTATGATATAAATATAAGATATTGCATTTTCTAATTTCTATCTAAGTTAATAGAAACTTGGTCACATTATTGCATTAAGTCTATCTTGCATGTTGGTATGCCTTCTATGGAGGAAACATTTGTCCCTATATATTTATGCTTATGTGTAGGAGATCATATCTAGGATTTGGAGAGAGATCTTCAAGCAGGAGTGTTTTAATCAACCGTCTCACAAATAAATATATCAATGACTTAAAAATTATCCTCTTCAATGGGGAAACCTCCTTTACATTACATAAATGAACAATTTTTGGATGACTTAATTGAAAAAATATCCTTTCTATATATAAGAGTCTAAGGAGTCACAATATAATCAAAGTCGAGATAACAATAATAATGTAAGGGCACAACAATAACAATAGTGGACTTCTATGGGGCACAATAATAATAATATGGGGACTGCATGGGCACAACAATAACAACAAGGGGGATACACTGACAATAACAATGAGGAATACACTAGTATTATAGGGACCTAACATGTTCCTCTCCTTATAAAAAGTGTTTTCCTCAACGCTTAAGTAGTTCTTGATGCTTCATTATAAAATTATCATCCTCCCATGTGGAATGTTTAGCGGGTAAGTTCTTCCACTTAATGAGATACTCTGAAATTGATAGATTTCATAGCCGTCAAGTTCTTTTTTTTGTGATTGATTTAGGTTCCAATATGATTTTTCTCTCCTCATCAAGTTCTGGCAATATTTCTTGAACTAGGAGCTTGTTACATATAACCTTCTTTAAGCTTGAAACATGGAAAACTAGGTGCACTCGGGAAGATTAAGGAAGAACCTATTTGTATGCCATAGTACCAATCTTTTGCAACACCTTGTAAGGACCATAATGCTTTGCTAATAATATATTATCCTTCTTAGCTTGCTTGAGGGACATTTGTTTGTATGGTTGTAGCTATAAAAATACCCAATCATCTACATCAAAAATTCTTTCGATGCAATGTTTATATGTCTATTGTTTCATTCTATTTTGTGCCAAAGTGATTCTATCCTTTAAGAGTTGCAGAACTTGTTTTTTATGCTTGATGTGATATTCCAATAATTGAACCTTAGAATGATTGTCCAAGACTTTTTGAAGATCTAGAGAAATAGATGATTTTGATGTTTGAACCTTTAGTGAACATAATTGTGGAATTACACCCTATTGTTCTTTCTTTAGAAGCTTTTTTGTGTCATTAGAGCTTATTTTCTTTCATGGTTTCCTTGTGATACCCCTTAACTCAACTTCATTTCCTTCCCAAAAAAAATTCAAGAAGAGTTCTTGAAATTTAAAAGCTATCATACCCAAAGATTGTAACCGTTAGACTCCTTGTACAACATCAACACCACCCATTGGAATGGAAAGCATTGGACTATTCAATACATATTCTACCATGGATAGCTTGATATTATGGCACTTTCTAGAGAAATTTATGATTCCTAAATTTGCAACCATCACTTGACACTCTTGTGCTAGATATATGAAGCAATTCAATTCCTTAGTTATCTTACAATGAATAAAATTATGGGTACTACCTAAATCAATCAACACTATTACATTTTTATTCTTGATATGCCATTCTTTCTTGAGAGTTTGAGGAGTGGTAATTCCTACCAATGAATTACAATATATGGTTGGATTCATTTCTTCTTTCTCTAGGGTTGGTTCCTAGTGTATATCCTCTTCTTTTGACATTTCTTGTTACTTTTCTTCCTCCTCTTCACAATTTATGTAAATCAATTTCTTCTCATCATTCTTATGACCTTTAGTGTATTTTCTATCACAACTGTAGCAAAGCCCTTTTGCTCTTTTTTCTTCCAATTGTTGTGGTGTCAATCTTGTAACTTGTGGAAGGCTAGTAGCAGCAACACTTCCATCTTTATAGTTGTGAGTGGTAGGCTTTCTTGTTTCCATAATTTTTCTTTCAATTTTTCTTGCCAACCTGAATGCCTTCTCTAATGAATCAAGTTCCCAAAGGTGAACCTCATGTTGGATGTTATCCTTTAAAGTACCTATGAAGAAATAAATCCTATGCTCCTTTGGAATATCATTTACCCTTATATTCACTTTTTGGAAGTCCTGAATGTGCTCTACCATTGAACCCTTTTGTTTGAGATTCATCAATTGGCTAAAGAATGTGTTTCTCTTTGTATCCTTATAATGTGCTATCATTTCCTTCGTAAAAATTGACCAAGTGACAAGTGATTTATGAGAACAAAATCATTGATACCAAATAAACTGATTGGGTTCTAAATATAATGTTTCAATGCATACCTTTTGTGTGTGTTGCACATTATTAAGATCAAAATATTGCTCCATTTGTAGAATCCATGTTATCGGATCCTTGCCATTAAACTTCCACATATTGATATTTGGAATATGTTGGATCTTCAATACAACATTAGATTCTATGAAATCATGATTAACATTTCTTTTGTTCTCATCATGAGTTTCATCTAATACCTTTTCGCCATTAGGAAGCCTTTTTTGTAGTAGCTTTGTAAAACCTTCTATGCCTGCTTTTAAATCATTCTTTAAATATTCCATGTTTCCATTCATTTTTTCTTCTACGCCATCCTTCAACACTTCCATGTCTGATTTTAAATTATCGTTCAAACCATCCATATTAGCTTCCATTTCATTTTTGGTTACTCTTTATGAGAGGGAAATTTTTTACACTTGGTCTCATAATTTTGATATATCATGTTGCATTTCTTCCTCTTCTTCAACCGTCATAGTAGAGATTTTTTTTACTTACTAGGTGTTTCCATTTTCTTGCTTCAAGGCATTTTGAAATCAAACAATGATATATATGCTTCAATATTCTCTTTGAATCACTTCAAACTGATTTTTCAAACAAAAGTTATGCAATTTAAAAAAAAAATACAGACCTTTTTCTTGTTTTTAGGAGCTCAATCTTGAAATGATTGTAACTTTGTAATTTTGGATCTCCAAAGTCTGAAATTTATTCCTATGGTGGCTCTTTTAGACCTCCTTTCAACCCCACAAGTCTGATCTAGATTGGATTCTTCAAGAAAGAGTTATGCCAACTCTCCCATGATAACCTGGTTATGGACTAGTTCAGTGGAGCAGTCGTACAGGATTCCATGTGTCACTGTTTCAACCTTTGGCCCTAAAATCGCTACAAAAAAAATGTGGTCCATGCTCTTTCAGCCACTTTTTACTGAATACAGATCTAATTCCTAAAACGAAAGTTATGACAATTTTCCATAGGTCACCTATTTGAGACAGAATTATGGAGCCTGCAAAATTCCTAACTTCCTCAAAGCATATCTCTGACAATATAGCGAACCAAGATTTGAAATTTCTATAGGAATTTATCTGCAAGTTCCTATCCATGTGGTAAAACTTTTAGCCTCTGAATCATCGTATAAAAGGATTTATGACGATATTCCCTAGGTCACCTATTTGAGATAGAATTATGGAGCCAACAAAAACCCTAACGTCCTCAGAGCATATATCCGAAAATTTAGCGAACCAAGGTCTGAAATTTTTGCATGAATTTCTCTAATATTTTGTCTCCACATGGTAAAAATTCAACTTCTGAAGCCTCATAGAAAAAAATGTTATAGTAAAAATTCCAAGATGTCTTGTTTGAAGAAGCGAAACCCTCGAATCCAAAACTCTAATACCAAATGTTATGCAACCAACTCACAAATAGATAGATCAACGACTTAAAAATTATCCTATTCGAGGGGGAAACCTCTTTTACATTACATAGTTTAACAATTTTTGGATGATTCAAATGAAAAAAACCTCCTTTCTATATATAGGAGTCTAAGGGGTCACAATATAAAGAGAGTCGACATAACAATAATAATGTAAGGGCACAAAAATAACAATAGTGGGCTTATATGGGGCACAATAATAACAATATGGGGACTAGATGGGCACAACAATAATAATAAGGGGGCTACACTAACAATAATAATGAGGGAATACACTAGTATTATAGGGACCTAACAGAGTGGGACTTCTTGTTGAATGGTGTTGTCATTGATGCCAACGTTAGTCCTTAAATTTTCTTAATACTCATCTAGTTTGCATTGATGGAGGCTCCACTAGTCAAGATGTCCTAAAGCCCAAATGCTTGATCATATTACCCCATTCTTGTTAAATAATTTGAGGATGAAAAAATGATATTTCTCCCATAACCATTTTCATTTGATTCGCCTTGTCATGTTGTTTCCAATGCTATGTGGCACATCATGAGGCACCTCACGGTTTGAGAGACGCAAATTAAAGTTGAAGAAACCTTCATGTGGTTAAAATCCTTAGCATTAGATGATGTGGAATTTCATCATAGGTAATTTTTTCAACTCATGAAGTCTTAATAAGAAGTATTCTCGTAGAAGTCTAAAATAATTATTGTTAAAATCATTTGTGGTTGGAGGGACATTCTTTTATTATAAATCAAGTTTGGTCCTAAACAGTTTGATGATTTTTGGCTCCAAAGTGAAATTTGAAATTTGTCTTTCCCTCCTTAAGTCGACTTCCCTCTTAGGTCAACTCCATTTATTCCCTCCTCAACCACTATAAAATAAAGGGTTGGGTCCTCGACAAGGTACACAAAAAAGTCAAGGTCCAATCTAAATTTGATTATGTAGCTAGGGTAGTCTCGCTTATCTTGAAGAAGGTTTATTTTTTGTGGTTTTTCATGTTTGGTTTTTGATTCAAGGATCTCATTGGGCTTTCATATTCTCTATGGGTATTCAACCTCCTTTAATAGGGCTGATCTATTCCAAATCTATATGGGATGATCATGCAAGTTGGGTTTTGTTGGAATTCACACACTTTCTAAGGGATTTTCTTTGAAACATAATCAAAATACTTGTGAACATCTTCTACCTTGTGTCTTGTTTGAACACTATTTTTTGAGATCACTTGCAGATTTATAATAGTTTTGAAACCCTCTCTAAAGTACATTGAGTTCCTGAGAGGTCTAGCAGAATTATAGGCAATCTCTTGGAGTCACTTTGCAATGATGCATTAAGAATCAAATTTAAATTTATCTTGGAAGTTTTGGTTCTATGGTAGGGAAATTAAATCTGAACTCAATTGATACTACTCATACTAGAATAATCCAAGGTCGGAAGTAGAGCATATTCATGTCTGGTAGAAATTCTCACTCAGATCCTTTCATTAGGTTTAATGAGTAGAGATGTGAACCTATGCGATGTGTGTGTTAAGACAGTACAGTGGTTTTCTTATGATCATTTTAATCTATTGAAGATGGGATGTTTTCTTGTTTTTTTGTTTTTGCAATGAAGGTGATGGACAAGGGTTCCTTAGCTAACCAAAAGAAGATTCTTAGGGCCATGATGGAGTGGGACATTCTGAGCTCTCTTTATCATTTTTCCCATGAACTTTGTATACAAATTTTGATGTGGAACAATTCTCTTGCTTGTTCATGGAATATTGTAGTGAAGGATATCTACATACATTTTGATAGTATCAACCTACGAAGTGGTCTCTCTGTAGAATTGTAAGCCTTGTGCAAGAAATTGATCTCCTAATCAATGTAATATGATCACTATGTGTGAACTCTAATGTGTGAAGTGATAAAAATTTAGAGTGATGGTTTTCTATAAATTAGTGTGATGGTAGTAATATCATACTCTTTGATGAGTCTAAGCAATAAGAATGTTTTCATGTGAGTTGTTGCATTAAATAACATACAACGCAAAATCCCTTCATACTAGAAGTAAAAAAACTTTATAATTCGATGACATCAATGAAATAAATGTTTCCATTAATGCTCTACATTCCTCATACAAATAAATTTGGATTTACTAGATCATTTTGGCTTTCTCCTATATGCTTAATCCATGTTTTATTACAACATAGAGTGAGACCTAGGATTGAGAAATGATGAAAAACTTATCCATGTTTAGCATTACGAGTCTTTGGATGTTTTCAAAACATATATGGATGTAGATACTTAACCCTTATAATGGTGAATCAAGAAAATGTTGAAAGAAGCCACTGACATGGGCTATATTTCTACCTACAAGACCAAGCTTGAGTACTTGCCATACTCATAATGTTATTATTAATATAAACGATAGAATAAGGAGAGAAATTTTGAGGTAAAAAATGGGCCTCAAAACTAAAATGTACAACCAAAATAAAATTTATAAGAACCAAGGATTCAAGATGATGATGTCAACCATGGGGAACGATTCACCATTTTTGGAGTAAAAATACAAAAAAGATTAAAAAATAAAATAAAAATAAAAAAACTACTTTTTCAACGCATATTTTCAGCTTATCTCCCTACAATTTACTCAAATTTCGAGTAGGAGCATACATTTGATGCATAATTTAATTTCTCATCCAAGCATTACCCATATTGCATAATTTTGATGGACCCTTCTATATGAAACATGAAAAATACATGAAAAACATGATTGCAATCATGTTTTTTCATATATTTCTCATTTTGCATGTAGTAGCATCCATCAAAAGTATGCAACATGGGTACTCCTTAGATGAGGAATTAAATTCTACATACAATGATTGCTCCCGCTAAAAATTTGAGTAAAACCATAGGAAGATAAGTCGAAAATACGAGTTGAAAAAGTAGTTTTTTTTCTTCTCCCTCTAAAATTTGATGATGTGATCTAATATTATTTTATTATTTCGACTATTATGTTATAATATTCCTTAGGAGGCCCATTTTAGACCTCAAAATTTATCTAACGATACTAACTGATGCCATAATTATTAGTATTAGTAAGTTTTGATTGTTATTGGGTATATCTGCTAACATTTGCTATATTGTCAAGAAAAATTGTTGTTGGGGTTTTACAACAATATACATCTTGAGGTAGGATTCGGTAGTCCTCTTACATATTTGAGATGCCAGTTTAATTAGGCAAAAAGAGGATAAAGCTTTTTGATGGTTTGCATATCATTTGCAGAGAGTCTCCAAGTTTACCAGAGAGGGACTTTGTAGTCGAGCTATAAATGTTGACATTCTTGACCTTGCATTACATATTTGACATTGTTTCGAACTGTTGATTAGGGCTAGTGTTTCCAAGCAAGAAGTATTGTATTGGAGATATCACACTATAGTATTATTGGACTATGTGAGGAGAGGATATGTGCCAAGGTTTACAATGCCATCTGTTTGATGACTGACAAATTTGATTAGAACAAAGACATTGGGATGAGTTAGTAGGATATTTTGATATTGTTTATGTGATATTTAGCATAGATGGATCCATTCTCAAAATTGTGAAAAATGGTTTGTCATGGTAAGCTGAAGTTTGGATCTTTCAGGGCAAGTGACAACTTGTCGAGTAGGGTGTAAAGGTGGTGTAAGGAAGGAGAGTGGAGTCTCCTTTTGGTCAGAGGATGAGAACACTTCAAGGTGGAAAGGTGGTGGTAGGGTTGCGCCAAGGTAGGTTGGAAACTACATGGGGCAGTGGAGCATAATTTTA
This sequence comes from Pinus taeda, assembly GCA_000404065.3. Taxonomy (NCBI): domain Eukaryota; kingdom Viridiplantae; phylum Streptophyta; class Pinopsida; order Pinales; family Pinaceae; genus Pinus; species Pinus taeda. The sequence goes on along the minus strand of APFE030540077.1, from coordinate 33,616 downwards.
GTGGGAGTTGGTAAATATATGGCATTGAAGTGTCCTTCTAGTTGGAGCTTGTAAATCAAGGAATTTGAGTGTCCTTTAGCTTAGAGCCTGTAAATGAGGGCATTGGAGTGTCCTTCCAGATGGAGTTGGTAAATAGGGTGTTGGAGCATACTTCAGGTTGGAGCATGTAAACTAGGGTGTTGGATCTAGTAAATAGGGTGATGGAGAATCCTTTCAGTTGGAGCTAATAAATTTGGAATTTGGAGATTCCTATTACTGTAAATAATTAAAGACAAATATTAAGAAGCATTCAATGGTTTTTCTCCCAGAAGGGTTTCCATAAAAAATATGTTGTATATTGTCTTGATATTTTTGCATTGTTAAGTGGTGATGTTTATTTTTTATGTGATGTGATGTTAATTTAATTTTAATGTGAATTTAATGCTCTGAAGATTAAAAATTAACTAATTTGAAGGAAATACTGATTCACCCCCTCTCATTATTTCCAACACTTCGAACTATGAAAATGTTCTACAAAACTACATCAACCTATGATGGTTATGATAGTTTCTCTTTTCCATTTGTCTCTATAATTTATATGATGGCTATGGTATTGAAACTAGGTATTTAGTTTGGTTTTTTCACCTGTTGTTGACCAATCTTGAGGCCAGATCAATGGAGCAACAACTCCTTAGCCTGTATCTAATTTTTGGGCTAACAATGGATGGAATTAGTTATAAGGAACATGACTAACCATAAGATGTTTAGGGCCCATACTATTTTTGGTAAAATCAATATAACATACAAGGCTCTGAGAGACGATATTCTTGCGCTATTAATTTTGCACAGGGGCTTCACTTAATGAACCCCAAACATAGCACATGTTGAAAAATGTAGCAAGAAAGTCTCTATTTGATTTTTCCTTGGTCAAGTTGAGAAAATTCGAATTTCCACAGTAACAGACAACTTGGATGCAATTAACTTGTGTGACATGGCTCTTGTCACTCAATTAGCTTAGTATATTCAAGTTAAAGGAGTTGGATTTTAGTTAATCATGTGTCATTGCTAATTTGTAGCAATTAAGGTCAACTAATTCAAGTTGTTTTCAGTTAAACTAGTTTTGATTGCTGGAGGAACTAGTGGAAGGTTAGTTATGTAGTGGAACAATAGTGTAACTCAATGATCATCCAGTTAATTGAACAATCAGTTCAAAATAGCTAGTGCTTGGAGATAATTTGAGTTCCCTAGTTTAGGTGGAGATTCCAATGCAGTGCAACATTAGTTGTAGCCTAGTCTTGAGTGTACACGTGTTGCATGCAGGCAGATGATCAACCTTGCGAATTGCAAAATCATTGTGGAAGAAATTCCTAAATAATAGGGGCTTAATTTCCTCATGAATTTCACAAAGAAATAGGAGCTCAAGTATATGCAGAAATTGACTAAGTCAATTGCGCAAGGAAATAGGAGCTCAAGTATATACGGAAATTGACTAAGTCTAGGTTAGAGCTTCTCAGTTTTCAGAGAGATAGGTTATTCACTTGAAGCTTCAGCTCAAATTGAGTTAACAATTGTAATACATCTCTATTAATAGATTAGTGCAAGTAGGAAAAGGGGTTTTTAGCAGATTTATTTCCCCTGGAAAAATATTGTGTGCATGTGTGTTATTCCTCATGGCATGTTTGTGATTGATGTTCTAAATTGTGAATTGAATTAAAAAAAGCAGTAGACTAGGTGCATGTATTTTTATTTTGATTAAAATTTCATGAGAAGTTGCAAATATATGCCATAATTTCTACATGGTATCAGAGTATGATTCACATTAGAATAAGAATTTTGAATTTGTTTCTCAGGAGGTTCTAATTTGCAGCTTCAGTGTAGTAGGATCTCTTTAGATTTGGGAAGATGAACTTCAACATGATGAGCTTAGAGTATTCCTTGGAAGGTAGCTCAAATTTCATTACGTGGAAGGATCACATGGAGAATGTGTTGAATGAAAATGGATTGCTAGAATATGTCAAGACAGATATTGCGAAACTACATGCATCTAATGCATAAAACCTAGCCCAATGAAATAAAGATGTAGGCAAGGTGAGGAGAATAATTTTGGGGGCATTGTGAGACGACATTGTCTCAAATATCCATGGGAAATAAACTCCTTACACAATGTGGCAACATTGATAGATCTATTCTAGAATAGTAGCAACCATAGGAAATTGGCCCTCAAAGAAAAACTTCGAAATATCAAGATGTGAAAGAATGACACTATTCTGCAATATTTGGGCATATTTATACAAGTTCATGATGATTTTGGAGGGGTTGGTATTAATTTTGTAGAATATGAATTGGTAAGCCTATCTCTTTTAGACCTTCCAAAAGTTGGCACAACTACCAAGACTTGGTGAACGAGAATGATAAATTACTGAATTGGGAACACTTATGGTATGATTTGGTACAAGAGGAGATCATGCAGAATACTAGAGATGGAACCTCATTCAAGGGCGAGGATGAAGAAAAATTTTCATTGGTTGGAAAGGGAAAGAAGGGAAAAGGGAAGAAATATCAAACCAAATTGGAATCCAACCAAGGGGGAAAGAGTAAAGACTTTTCCAAAATAAAATGCTTCAATTTTCATGAATTCAGGCACTATGGCATGAAGTGTACACACAAAAATTCAAGCAAGAAGAACTCAGAAGGAGGAGCAAGTGAAGCCCTAGCTTCAAAGTTTAGGCTTGACTTCACCCTTATCACATGCATGGCTAGCATAGTGATGGGAAGCATGTGGTACTTGGACTCTGGTGCCTCATTCCTCATGTTAAGGTGTAGAGAGTTTTTCAGTGACCTCGAGGAGAAAGATCTCCATATGAATATTGAGTTGGGGGGCCACAGAAGGTATAGTGTGACCGATATTGGTACAACCACCTTTAAAAGGGAGTTGATATCCCCTCTTCGCCTCAAATATTGCACATTTGTTCCAAGCCTAAATAAGAATCTCAGCTCTATAGTAATTTTGGAAGATCATGGTTATGATGTGATCTTCAGCATAGGAAAGCATTCCTGAGACACAAAGCCACTAGACAGGTGAAGCAAATCAGAGTTTTTGTGAAGAACATGTATAACCTAGATGTGGAATATTATATTGTATTAAGCAGCAAGGCAGAGAAAGTGCAAAGTCGCAATGTTGGTCAAATTTGGCATAGAAGACTTGCCTATTTTCATCATGGTACCTTGAAGATTCTGCAGAAAATAACCAATGGCCTCCCTAAAGGAGCACTTGAGTAGCAAGATGTCTGAAAAGGATGTATCTTGGGGGAGTATGAAAAATCCACATTCCATGATCGAGACAACAAAGCACATGCAATCTTGGAAAGAATCCACTATGATGTTTGTGGACCTTTCTCAACAACCTACACAGCTAAACATAAATATTTTGTTACTTTTATTGATGATTTTTGTAAACTCCCTCGTCAAAATTCCATGTAATAAAGTTAATAAAGGTAAAATAATAACTAAGGTCATGGGATACGTATTCCAAGTTGAATATTGGGCAAAAAATCCTTGTGTGGGAATTCATTTGGTTTATTATGGCTAAGGGAAATTGGCGAAGCCAATGACAAAGGCTTTGAAAAGAAAAGTGGCATTAATTGGCATTTTATTTATGGAAATAATGGAAAATAGGAGAAAAGGAAGGTGAGAGGTCAAAGGTTACATGTGAGGAGGAAAATGAAGGAAAATAATGGAAAATGGAGAAAATAGAGGCCTCATTAATAAAAAGGCTTATGAGGACCACTTCATAGCCTTTTGTCAATTTAGTTTTGGAGCTCTCTCTCTCTATTCTCTCTCTCTCATACTCTTAGAAACTTAGAGTATTCTTGGAGCATTCTAGCATTGGGGAAAAGAAGGAAAATAAAGGACAAGAAAGAAATAGGAAGTAAGTAAGAGCAAGATTCAAGTGGCTACAACGAGATTAATTGAAGGTATCAAGTTGCATGTATAATTTCCTTGCTATTTTTGGCATGCATGATACATTCATGTGTGTTTTTGGTTATCTTGTTGCCATTGGCATGGGTCTTGCCAGGTGTGAAAATGTATTTCATCCTTGCCTTGCCATTTCTGGATAGCCATGGTTTGATGGGGTTCTCTTGTTTTGGTTGAGCTTGATTTATGGATGGATTTGAAGCTCAGTGGGGTGGTCTCAGGATTAATCACAAGAGCTAGCAATCACTTGGTGGGATATATGGTAAAGCCTGGTTGTGAGTACCCTTGATTGGGCCTAGGAATCCCTTGACCAAAAATGGTGGGATACATAGTAAAGACCAGAGTGTGGATACCTCGTATGACTAGGAATTACTTTACTGATAATGGCAAGATACACGATAAATCGAAGAGGTGGAGACAGAAAATTTCCTCCTGATTTAGGTGGAGAGATATGGAGGCATGCATGCTTATCTAGGGCCTAGTGATCCAGTGGAATTGTGATTAAGCCTAGTTTTATTGATGAGGGTTTCAGGCCTAGGAATCCCTTGGTGGATATACGATAAAGCCTAACGAATCCTTGATTGGTTCTATTATGAGTCCCACATTCATGCTTGGAATATGGCACAAGGGTGATTGGCTGAAAGAGAAAATTGGTTCAGCCCAATCTATGGTTAGGTGGTTCATGGAATTACCTTACTTGGTTGGAATAAACATACAGTAATAATAATTCCTTTTCCTTTGGTACTTCATGTGTAAATTTACTTGTTAATATGTGGTTTTTATGGTTGTTCTACTCTTGTTATTATGTTGGTCATAAGCATGGTTCATGACAGACTTTTGTTATGGATCTCATCATGATTTGATTAGTATAAGAAACATGAATGAATATATGACCTAATAGATGATAATGCATCTATTGTGATAAGGCATCAATTCTTCTTGAAAATTCTCAGATAAGTATGAGACCCCTATGCTCATATCTGTGGTTATGACTAGTAGATTATATGTTGGTGATATGTTTGATGAAATGGCAGTCATGACTAGTGGGGGTCACGTGTAGTCCTTGTACCAACTTTTGCATTAGTAGCTTTAATTAATTGTTATTTATCATTTCTATAAGTTTCATGAAGTTTTGGGCAGAGCCCTAAGACTTAGCCTTGAAAAAGTGGCACAAAATTCAAGGTTGTTGGCTTAGAACTGCATGAAAAAGGCCACAATCACATGGATGCCTTATTATGGGAGTGAATGGAGGGTATTTGTCACATGCATGGATTGTCATGGGAGTGAATGGGGGTCTTGCTCAACAAAATGACAATTTGTTTAAGGGGTTGAGCACCTGAAAGGGTTGGTTGTCTCCTCAAGGTTTTGTAGCTCTTAAAGAAGGTCAAATTGGTTTTGTTTAGTTGATTCCACTTCCTTAATTGTACTTCGAGAGTTGAATCATATATGAGTAACTCTTCATCACATGTTTACCCTAATGGATTGGTTAGCTTGGGTAAATGTGGGAGGAGGGTGTTACAGAGTGGTATCAAAGCATGGTTCAGCACTTGGACTGGATGGTCGGAATGTGTTGTTCATGCATACATGTCAGTTGCATATGTGTTCTTTATGCTTGTGTTCCATGTACTTGTTGTGTAGGAATGGTTGTAGTGTCACCATGTGAAATTTTATGGTGTTGTTTTTGGATGTATTTGTCGTGAGAGTGTGTCATTTATGCACTTGTTATCCATGTTAGTGTCTATATGGGATTATGCATACATTGACATAGTTATAGTTGTCGTGCATGAGGTCATGGTATGTGGTTGGTATGGCCATGCATGATAATTGGATAATGGTTGAAATGATGTTTATATACTGATATGATTATGTTTATACATGCATTGCACTAATCTGGTTGATCTTGAGATGAAATATCCTACCCTAAACTATACTGAGGTATGTTGATTATGTTATCCTTTGGTTTAAGCTGGCATGGTATACTTGAAGGAAGAAGATAAAATATTATTAGCAAGATGGTAGACTATAGTTCATGAGACTCTCCCTATGGATCAAATGAGCAACATTGTGGTGGGCACTCTTCTGACTTAGCATATGCATTGAGAATTTTGAAGGAAGAAATAAGAAGTTACAAAGTAGATAATGACATAATCATTCAAGCATAGGACAAACAAGCAGAAGTTAATGCAGTAATCCTTTAGAGTGTTTTAGACTTGCAGAGATAGGGGCTGCTTAGGATCAGCCACGGGTAGGAGGATAAGACTAATGGGGCATATGGTAGTATATCTCATGGTGGGCACACGTCGAATAGGGATGAAACAATCAGAAATGGTAGGTCCTTGGATACATGAGATAGTAGAGGTTATGGACATGGGTTCTATTCTAGTTCTAGTTCTTACAAGTATCATGGTCATCATCATTATCATCCTTACAAGAGGAGTGACATTGGATATTTTCCATATGAGTTTAAGAAAGCCAATCCACCTACCTTTGTTGGGGATTTGAAGAAGCTAAATGATGTAAAGGTACAGCCAGAATAGCTATCTTCAGTCTCAAAGGGAAAGTGAAAATATGGTGGGAAAATGTGAAGCGATTTAGACACATCATGACAAGGTAGTTGAGTTGGCATGAATTCAAGCGACTTTTTAGGAAGAAATATTTGTCAAAGAGGCACTATGAAAATAAAGCCATGGAATACTATGGGCTAAAGATGGGGTCAATGATGGGTGAAGACTATATGACCAAGTTCCTGGATTTTTTGAGGTATATACCATATGTTAAGGATGAATAAGCCAAATTTCATAGATTTGTCAGTGGATTGCCATTAGCATTTAGAGATCGAATTGAGTATGATGAGACTTGGTCACTTGAAGAAGTCATTGGGAAATTAAAGAAATGTTATGAGAAATCAAAGCATTGTTGACTTTTGTAGCTCGGGAGGTACTCCAAGCCTTGAGGATCGAGGGTTTGTAGGAAGGAGATCAACAAATGGCCTTGTGGGCTTGAAACCCAAGCTTAGGGTTTTGCATCCATCAATGTTTGGGCTAACACCATGATGATAATTTTACATGTGATGGATGGATATGATAGAGGATGTTGAGACAAATCCAACACATTAAGAATCATCAAATTTTGAGTTGTCAAAGTGGAGATATTAATTTTTTAAGGTCATGGCTGGGTTTGCACATGTGTTGATCAAGTCATCCTAGTGTTTAGAGGCCTAATGACAGGTGTACAATCCCATGGAGAGACTTCGTTGGATCCCTTGAGAAAGATATAAAAAAAGGGCTTGTGTGAGGTCATTAACACATCCAAGAAGGGAAGAATGAGCTCACATTAGAGGGAGGACATTTCTGATTTGGGTTGCAGGAAAAGGAGCAACCAAGTGAAGGAGGAGAAGCCTATGTGTAGGGCTTCTCCATGACTATTTTGGTGCCAAGATTACCTTGTAGTAGGGATGAGTGGAAAGGGATAGATACGGGATAGTTTTGAGTCCTATTTTGTGTGGGTATCTACCTAAGAAACAGACTGTAGCTTAGATTTAATGCTATAGGAGTGGCTAAGGATCTGTAGTCTCCTAGAATAGCAGGCCAAGAGATGTTCTAAGGGCGTACACCTATCCTAAAGGATAGAGAGGGGAAATAGCTTGAAGGGTGAAGTGGATCATAGCTAAGAGAAGGTGTTTGAGAGCTTAAGGAGAGGATTGTTCAAGTGTACAGGAAGCACTAACCAAGAAACAACACCTACAATAGTTAAAAAATTAGTCCAAAGATATGTTCATCTTTCATGATTGCTAGGAGTTGGGTATAGTTTTGACTAGTTTGGATGGTTGGTGTATTGGACAATTTTATGATCATCCTATGAGAATGCTCCTCATCAACAACAATGCATGTGTTGAGAGGAGAATCCGAAGGTTATAGAGTAGAGGTATGTTAGTCCTCTTGAGTTGATGTGACTTGTAGGTGGATGGTGTCCTTGGAAAGGCATATTTGAGGAGTCTCTTAGCAGCCATGTGTAAGGGTCTCCATAAGTGTTGGCTGCCCTAACTAGGAGTAGATGCTACAACAAGTATTGGTCTCTCATGTTCTGTTGGAGGGCAGCCTGAGAGTGGACTAGGTATTAACAGTGCATTGGGAAATTGTGATTTGTTGGAGGACAGCATGATAGTGCCCAATTTGGAGCCCATGTGCACCATCTTCATGGACTTAGGTGGTTTCTAGAGTGGTAGTTGTTGATCATAAGGTTTGATGAGCTAGAGGAGCAGTTGAGAATCCCTAGACTTGTGTGTGGAGAAGGAAATCTACAACAGATAATGGGCAGTCCTCCTAGCCCATTTTCATTTTGGGAGATGGACATCTTGTAGTGATAGGTGGTAGGCCTTCGTGCCCTATGCTGGTCTTCATTGGAGTAGTGTAGGAAGACCATAGTGGGCTAAAGTCCCTGATTAGCTAAGGAGCAGCAGTGGGCAGGTGTGATTTGTTAACAAACGGATTTATGAGCAACTTGATAGGAGTATCAATGTGTTGTGCCCTTGATGGACTAAGGTACAACTAGTGAGCATATTGAATAGTTGAGGTTTAGTGACCAGATGGACTTGGATCGTTGATGGAGGTAGTGTTTTAGATCAGGAGCTGAAGGACTGGGTAGGTATAGGGCACGATCGAGAGGAGTTGAGACAGCATGCAACAGCCAAATCATCAGAGTATCTTGTTGTGGGAAGATTGGTTGTTGATGGACTGACACCAAACCCCATTTTTGTATTCTTATATCAGTGGATATTCAAGGTCCATTATCCCTAGTACGGGAGTGCTAGAATGTTGTATTATTCAGTTTGATTAATATAATGAAGTTGGGTTGAAAATTGTAAAAAGTTGTTTATATTTTGTGCACTAGTATATTTATTGTTGTTTATATTCCACTGTGTAAAGTAGTTTCATTGCAATATTTGGTTTTAGTAGTGTTGGTGATTTAATATTCTATCCTAGACACCAAGATCATGGAAAAACAACATGGTATTAGAGGACGTTTAAGCTACTTTGAGGGACAATGAACCAGAGTGTGCATAGAGAAGAAACTTAGAGGGATTTGTGGGAGTCTAGATCATCGAGCAGAGAGTTCAGCTGAAGACATGGAGATGTGAAATTGACTGGTTTGGCATCTTGAGGATTTATTTGGCATGGATTAGATCAGGATGAATAAGATGAATTCATGTGATGGACTACAGGCTGGTAGGCTAGAGTCTTCATTGGATCGTGATGTTGCATATTTGAGATTGGATGGATTTTCACGTGTGGTATTTGATCCAAGAGGATGAGTGTTTGCAGTACTGAATCAGTGGGGATCGTGTAGGCTCAAAGGGATTCCAGCCTCAGAGGGAGAAACCCTATGGAGGTTTGGGATCTTTAAGTTAATATGTGATGAGGTAGAGGCACTACCAATATTGTCGAGTTCATTCTAAAGAGCATGTTGCACTGATGGATGTGAGATGGGCTAGTGTCGTTGAATGATGATGGTTAATTCCTTGTCTTGGAAGTACCTCCCTCATTGAGAGGGACTATTGATATTTGTAGCTTAGGAGGTATTCCAAGACTTGAGAATCAAGGGTTTGGAGGAAGGAGCTCCATAAATGGCCTTGTGGGCTTGAAACCCAAGCTTGAGTTTTTTCACCCATCAATGTTTGGGCCAAAACCCTGACATAACTTTTACATGTGATGGATGGAGATGATAAAGGATGTTGAGAAAAATCCAGCACATTAAGAATCATCAAATTCTAAGTTGTTAAAGTGGATATATTAATTTTTGAAGGTCATGGTTGGGTTTTCACATGTGTTGGTCATGTCAGCCTAGTGTTTATAGGCATAATGATGATTTTACAAGCCCATGGAGAGACTTTGTTGGAGCCTTTGAGAAAGATATAAATAAAGGGCTTGCGTGATATCATTAACACATCCAAGAGAGCACATAAGAGCAAGCGAAGAAGGGAAGAAGGAGCTCGAATTAGAGGGAGGACATTTATGTTTTTGGAGGTAGGTAAAGGAGCAACCAAGCAAAGGAGGAGAAGCCTATGTGTAGGGATTCTCCATAAGTGTTTTGGTGCCATGCTTACCTTACAGTAGGGCCAATGGAAAGGGATAGATTTGGGCTAGTCTTCAGTCCTATTTTGTGTGGGTATCCACATTAGAATTAGGTTGTAGCTTAAATTTGATGCTACAAGAGGGGTCGAGGGTCTAAAGTCACCTAAAACAGGGGACCGAGAGGTCCTCTAAGGGTGTAGACCTATCCTAAAGGATAGTGAGGGGCAACAAATTGAAGAGTGAGGTGGACCGTAGAGGTCCTCTAAGGGTGTAGACCTATCCTAAAGGATAGTGAGGGGCAACAAATTGAAGAGTGAGGTGGAGAGGGCTTTCCAAGTGTACAAGAAGCATTAACCAAGCATTAACACCTACAACAATCAAAACATTAGTCCAAAGATATGTTCCACCTTCATGATTGCTAGGTGTTGGGTCTAGTTTAGACTAGTTTGGATGGTTGGTGTATTGGTCAATTTTGTGATCATCTTATGAGAAGTTCATCAACAATAGTGCATGTGTTGAGAGGAGTAGTCGACGATTGCAAAGCCGAGGTATGTTAGTCCTCTTGAGTTGATGTGACCCATAGGTGGATGGTGTCCTTGAAAAGTCAGATTTGAGGAGTATATTAGAAGCCATGTAGAAGGGTCTCCATAGGTGTTGGATTCCCTACCTACGAGCAGATCCTACAACAAGGATTGATCACTCCTAGTCTATTGGAGGGAAAAATGAGAGTGGACCAAGTGTGGACAGTACATTGGACACTTATGGTCTCATGGAGGACAATGTGATAATGCCCAAGTTCAAGCCCGATGTGTACCATCTTCATGGACTTAGGTGGTTGCTAGAGTAGCAGTTATTGAGCTCAAGGGTTGATTAGCCAGATAAGTAGTTGAGTGGCCCTATACTTGTGTTTGGAGAATAAATTCTACAACAAATGATGGGAATTCATCCTAGTCCAAGTTCATTGTGGGACATGGACATCTTGTAGTGATGGGTGGTAGACTTCTGTGCCCTATGTTGGGCTTCATTGGAGCAACGTAGGAAGAACATAGTGACCTAAACTCCCTGAGTAGTTGAGGAGCAACATTGGGTAGTTGTGAGTTGTTCACAAATGGAGTTGTGAGCAACTCAATAGGAGTCTCGATGTGTTGTGACCTTGATGGACTAAGGCATAACTATTGAGTAGATTGGATAGTCAAGTTTCAGTGGCTAGATGGACTCAGATTGTTGATAGAAGTAGTGCTTCATATCAGGAGCCAAAGGACTAGGTAGGTACATGGTAGGAGTGATAGGAGCTAAGAGATGTGACAGCCAGATGGTCAAAGAATCTTATTGAGGGAAGTTTGGTTGTCGATGGAATGACACCAAGCCCTAGTTTTGTGTTCTTGTATCAGTGGATATTTGAGGGCCATTATCCCCTGTATGAGAGCCCTAGACTGTTGTATTATTTAGTTTTATTAATATAACGAAGTTGGGTTTAAAATTGTAAAAAGTTGTCTATATTTTTTGCACTAGTAGATTTATTGTTGTTTACATTCCACTGTGTAAAGTAGTTTCATTGTGATATTTGGTTTGGTAGCACCAATGATTTAAGATTCTATCCCAAACACCAAGATCATGGAAAAACAACAAGCATAAGATAGAATCTCAACAAGGTTGGTAATTGTTATACAAAGATAAAGGTAAATGAAAGTTGAAGTGAACAAGACTCCAGAATGTAGGAGAGAATGAAAATGTTACACCTCTCAAGACTTCTGATGGATAATATCCTGGAGGTCAACAAAATAAAGGTGATGGTGAGGGATATTTGCAGTGTTGGATATGTGGAAAAGAGCATCTTAAGATGGATTTTCCGTAGAATTAGGGTAGTAGGCCTCAGATTTACATCGCATAGGATGCTCAGACAGTTGGGGATGTTGGGAAGAGCATTCTATGAATTTATGTAGTGCTGGATAATAGGCAGTTGGATGCCCATGCATCTATTATCAAGATGGATGGTATGCTTTGTGATCAACTTGTTTCTATTTTGATTGACCCTGGATCTAATTATAGTTATGTAAATCTTGACCTAGTGGATAAGTGTGGTTTGAACAAAGAAGTGCATGTAGAATATTTGTTAGTGCAGTTGGCTACAGGTACAAATAAGAGAGTTCAACATTAGGTAAGAGCTTGTGTATTCGAGTTGAATGGTATGTGTACCTCAACACATTTGAATGTCTTTTCATTGGGGTAATATAGTATGATTTTGGGTATCGATTGGTTGTATCTTCACAGGACTAAGGTGGAATTCTATGACAAAGCTATTGAATTCTTGGATGATAATGGGGAACAAAGAATCTTGCAGGTAAGACAAAATCTACATCAGTTAGAATGGTGACAACTATGCAAGAAAAGTGCAGTCGCATAAAAGGGTGTGTGTCATTTGCAGTGCATATTTCTAGTGATAAAGGTATGAATGTTGAGGATCGAAAATCCATGAAGAGGTACTCGATATTGCAGCAGTTTCAGGATTTATTTCTAGCTGAGATTTCAGAGTTGTCGCCTCATAGAGAAGTGGACTTTTCTAATGAGTTGGTACTAGGGGTAGTACCAGCATCAAAGAAACCATATAGGATGAGCACACCAGACTTAGTAGATTTAAGGTTGTAGTTGAAGGAAATGCTTGACAAGGGATACATTAGGCCAAGTTCACCTTGGGGTGCACCAGTGTTGTTTATGAACAAGAAAGATGGTACTCTCAGGTTAAGCATTGATTATAGGCAGTTGAACAAGGTGACCATCTGGAACATGTATCTATTGTCAAGGGTTGATTTCTTGTTCGATTGAGTGAAGGGAGTAGCAGTGTTATCGAAGATCGACTTGAGATCTGAATATCACCAGCTACACATTAAAGAAGAGGACATCTACAAGACTACTTTCACGACTAGGTATGGGCATTATGATTTTGTTGTTGTTCCCTTTGGTTTGACTAATGCTCCAACTACTTTTATTTGATTAATGAATAGTTTGTTTCATCCTCATCTAGACAAGTTTTTCATTGTATTCCTTGATGATATATTGATATATTATAAGAATGAGGAAGATAATTTTGAACACTTAGCAGTAGTATTGAGATTGCTGAGAGAGAATCAGTTCTATGCTAAGCTCAGTGAATGTAGTTTCTTTTAGATAGGAATACATTACTTAGGACATCTTGTTTCCAAGGAAGGTATAGAAGTAGATCCAGAGAAGATAACATCTATCATGGAATCACTACAAGAAAAAAGGACATTGGTGAGGGTGTAAAAATGTAACCATAAGCTCATTGGTGATGGTCAAAAGGGCCTCCATAACCAAAAACTAAACGTCACCAAAGGTGGCATCACCAAAAGTATAGGTGTTGTGGTAACATTCAAGGTTTGGCACCAATAATGATTTATAATGATGGATAGTGAGAATCACCATTTCATATGAGCAATGGCGATGGACCTTAGCATCTGTCACCAAAGGTGGTGTCGCCAAAAATATAGGTGTTGTGGTGACATTCAAGGTCTGTCACGAATAATGATTATAATGATGGATAATGACCATCACCATTTCATATGAACAACAACGATTTATTTTGATTGACTTTTAATGGTCGTCACTTTTGAAGCATATATATGGAAACGTTCATTGACCGTCATGATTTCATATTTTGTTGAGGGTAAAAATATGTCACCATAAGCTCATTGGTGATGGTCAAAAGCACCTTCGTCACGAAAAAATGAATGTCACCAAAGGCCACATTACCAAAATTATAGGTGTTGTGTTGACATTCAAGGTTAGTCACGAATAATGATTATAGTGACAAATAGTGAACATCACCATTTCATATGAACAATAATGATTTATGGTGATAGACATTTTTTTCTCGTCACTATTGATGCATATATATGGTGGCATTCATTGACCGTAACCATTTCATATTTTAGTGAGGATCGGAAAATGTCACCATAAGCTCATCGATGATGGTCAAACGATCATTTTTCACCAAAAACTAATAGTCACCATTCCATATGAATATCAGGGCACGATGGAATCAAACCACCAACCTCCTGATTGTAAATCAAGTGCTCTTCCATTGAGCTAGCACCCTTTAAGGAATTAGACATAAAAAAATAGGCCTTGAAACTTTATAAAACTTTCAATAATTTATAAAACTTTGTAAATTCTTGGAAAATGTTTTACTAAACAATCAAAATAGCATCGAAACTACATGTCCCTACCTAATTGTTATAGAAGTTAATAGAAGTGGGTGGAGGTAAAAATAGTTACGTATAAGATACTCAATATGTTCAGTTGAGTACTAAATTAGAAGTGAAACTTTGAAGACATTTATAGTCCATAACTGATCTATAGTTATCAGACCTAAAATATGAAATTACACCAACAATTGATTTTTGACATTGTGAATCATGTAAATATGTTGTGATAGATAAAAATATGCCTCTCAAAGACATATTTTCATGTCAAAAAATAAAATATAATAAGTATATATGATGCAATTATGAATAATAAGTTTTATGCTTGAATCCTATAGGCTATAGGGTCTAGAAAACTAATTTTTTTTTCTCCGTAAAGACTAATTCTATTAAAAGGAAAGAAGAATAAATTACAAAGAGGCAGAAGCCTCAGCTGAAAGCAGTCGAGTGCCTTCAGGTCATCAAAATTGTCCCATAATTGGGAAAACCAGTTACAGTGTGCAAAAAACCATACATAGGAGCGGGAATACACCGACAAAACCCAAATGAGGATTTGGGATAACCCCCTTTGAAGCAGTCTATATAGATACCGAAAGACAGAAATGTTGTACATGTCAGCAATAGATCCACAGACTACCAAACCATAGAAACATAAACAGAACCACCAAACCATAAACAGTCGAGCCTAACAAGTGAGAAAAGAACAAACTCTGAGAAGACACGAGGGGGTCCAAGTGGCGTCACATGGGGACGTCCTGGTCCAGTGGCTCCTCAATGATGGGGCAAGCATTGCCATACCAGATTTCACCATCCCTCGCCATGTTATCAACCCCGCTGCCACCTGGAGGATCCAATGTTGGACGGGTGCCGCTTGAGCTATCCGCAATGGCCATCGAAACAGTGGTGCCATGAGAGCTGCCACCTCGTGCTCGAATGTCGCCTGGAGTGTCACCCTCCTCATGCTATCCACAATGTATTTCCGCCTTGCCTTCTTCTGCCTAGTTCTGCTCAGAGCCATGGCTGCCCGCAGATCTATGAGCACCCTGAGAATGCTCTGTCGAGGTACGCACTGAAGCATGAGGTTGAGCTTCTTCTTCAGAGAAAATGATGGTGATATTGGCCATGATAATGAACCTTTTCAGGCTCTCTGAAATTTGAAATGAGTCTACTAGAAAGCATTGTACAGGAAGGGTCTGCGGGACGGGCTGGGAGGGGGAGAAATAGCTTGAGATAAAGGTAGAGAAGCAGGGGGTGGGGGCTGATCAACGAAATGAGCAACCTGAGAACGCACGTGGGCACCATGGCTCCCTCCATGGCAGCTTCTCATGCGGTGACCGACCATGGCTAAGCGATGAAGGGGAAGCTCAGTAGAATGGGGCTCTTTGAAGGGAAGCCAAGAATGCACAGAGGGATCCTGAGAAGGGTTCAGAGAGCAAGGCTAGGAAAGGGAGAAAGGAGACCCAATTCCAAAATCAAGAGCCAACAGGAGCCAACAACGATTGCCTCAAACCATTCTACTGTAGGGGATTCCTACAAGGAGCGGGGAGAGGCTAGAGGACAGGGTGCGAACAGTGGAGATGAAGGCCGAATACACCATGCTTAAACCAACAACTGCCTTGTCTCAGCCGGAGTGAGCATTTAATTCATTCTGCAGGAAAACCTGCTCTCGCCTTAGGTGAGCCTTCACGTGCCAAGTCGAGACATGGATAAGAGCGCTGGCCAGCAGCTGGCAGGGCCAAGCACCATCACACCTATTTAACGCCCTTAATGAGCTTGATATTCACCCACATCCAGGTTCTAGAAAACTAATTGGGAGTGCTTCTCATTATTAATTAATTCAAGATGTCAAAATACAACTATGAGTAATAATGACCCTAAAATGCAACCATTAAACATATGTTAAAATTATAAACACAAAATTTGGCTAATATATGTTACTTTTCTTACCATTCAGATTTAGAAATTAGTTCCACTTGCAAGATAATTCAAGTCATGGTCCTACCTAAACGCTCTCTAACAAATTGTAATTGTCAAATTTATTTATGACTAGAACAATTTCCGAACTTCAAAATACCAGATTAAAATGGTCTAACTACTATAGCAATTTCAACCTCACTTCTTTGTGTCGAGATTTAATTCATTGTATATCTCTCCACACAAGCTAGAATTCACTTCATATTTCTTTTTGTAATTCTTGTCCCCTTAAATCTCACATAATTTTGCTTCCCCTTAAATGGAAAGCAATGCATCTTATATTACAATTAAAAATAATACTATTACAAAAATTACTGTATCTATGGACTAAGTGTTACCCATGATGGTTCCTTGACCAATAAGAGCGAGAAGTGTCAAGGGCCTTAAGCTCCAAGCTTGAATGAATATATATCCATTCTAAAAGTATACTTTGGTTGTATTATATGATAATATCCACTAACTTGACTTCGAACATTGACACTAAATTCAGCTTCAAGGAGTTTCAATTAAAGGCTATGTCACACAATTCAAGTTCAGGAATGATTAGGCTTGATACAAAATAGTTTGGATGAGGTTTTCCATTATATATTATAGAAAGTGATATATAGGTTTGAGTTTTTATTGTATTTATATAATATAATAAATATGTAATTATAATTTATTAGCACAACCAACAACTTATTTATCCCTTATAAAAATCACAATTTCTAGTTGGTGGCATAGTTAATGACTTCAAATATTCAAGATGATTAGAAATTGGTGGTCCAACTTATTTGATGACTAGAAAAACTTCCAAACTTCAAGACACCAGATTAAAAAGGACTAACTAATATAGCAATTTCAACCTCACTTCTTCACGTCGAGATGTAATTCATTCTATATCTCTCCACACAAGCTAGAATTCACTCTGGATTTGATTTCCTTTTATAATTCTTGTCCCCTTCAATCTCACATAATGTTGCTTCCCTTTAAAGAAAAAGAAATTATTCTTATATTACAATTAAAACACAAGATTAATACAAAAAATATTGTATCTATGGATTAGGTGTTACCCATGATGGCTTCCTTGAACAATAAGAGCGAGAAGTGTCAAGGGCCTTAAGCTCCAACCTTGAATGAATCAATATCCATTCTAAAAATCTACTTTGGTTGTATTATATGATAATATCCACTATCTTGACTTCAAATGTTGATGCTAAATTCAACGTCAAGGAGTTTCAATTAAAGGTTATGTCACACAATTCAAGTTCAAGAATGATTATGTTAAATTCAAAATCAAATCTTCTGAAATGGTTTGGATGAGGTTTTCCATTATATAAGTTTATGTTTGTATTATATTTATATAATATAATAAATATGTAATTATAATTTATTAGCACAACCAACAACTTATTTTTCTCTTATTAAAATCACAATTGCCAGTTGGTGGCTTAGTTAATGACTTCAAATATTAAAGGTGATTAGCAATTGGTGGCTTATCTAACCTTGCATCCACACCATCCATAGTCATATACATAAAAAGAATCACAAATGGCACATTTGACATATGTATGGA
The DNA here is from genome assembly GCA_000404065.3 of Pinus taeda. Classification (NCBI taxonomy): domain Eukaryota; kingdom Viridiplantae; phylum Streptophyta; class Pinopsida; order Pinales; family Pinaceae; genus Pinus; species Pinus taeda. The sequence continues at coordinate 15,842 of APFE030540077.1, read as the reverse complement.
GGTCGAGGGGCACATCTCATATCATTTCATTCGACTACAATATAAAAACATGTTGAAAATTATTTATTAAAAGAGAACGAGTTTGAACCAAACAAATGAAAGCAAACGTTAATTGAACCTTTGCCAAATTTGAGCTTTGTTTTGAGGTTCATCTATCTTCAAACCTCAAGGATCAAGTTCCAAGAAGTGTCAAGAGCCTTAGCTCCAGTCTTGAATGAATCAATATCCATTCCAAAAGTCTACTTTGGTTGTATTATATGATAATATCCACTAACTTGACTTCAAAAGTTGATACTAAATTCAGCGTCAAGGCTATGTCACACAATTCAAGTTTGGCAATGATTAGGTTCAATTCAAATTCAAATTTTCCATTATGTTAAGATATATATGTCTGTTGAAAATTATTTATTAAAAGACAACGAGGTTGAACGAAATAGAGGAAAACAAAACTGAATTGAACCTTAGCTAAATCCGAATTTTGTTTTGAGGTTCATCAATTTTCAAACCTCGAGGATCTAATTTCAAGGAACCCTCTAACATTGATCGGGTTGCTTTGAATCTACGTTTCAATAAGAATAAGTGGAATATAAAGACAAATAGTACTCCAAATTCGCTTCCAAATAATCGTATTATGCCATTATCCCTAGGAATTGTTCATTTCCACAAGTGGGCCCATAATTGGTATTACATATCCTATTACATCCCATTCCCCAAAAAAACAAGCTACCTTCAAGCATACATATTCTATTGAAATATACAAAGATTTCATATTCCATGAAACATTTCCATTACATACTCTCTTCCGAATTTTCTAAAAAGGTTTCCATGAGGTTTTCCATTAAGTTCACACACACACACACACACACATATGTGTGTGTGTGTGTGTGTGTGTGTGTGTGAACTTAATGGAAAACCTCATCGAAACCTTTTTAGAAAATTCGGAAGAGAGTATGTAATGGAAATGTTTCATGGAATATGAAATCTTTGTATATTTCAATAGAATACGTATGTTTGAAGGCAGCTTGTTTTTTTGGGAATGGGATGTAATAGGATAATAATAATAATAATAAATATATTATACGATGAACATAAATAGTTTTATGTTCTTATTATATTTATATATATATTATATTATATTATAATTTATTAGCACAACCAACAACTTATTTAACTATCTCTTATTAAAATCACAATTGCCAGTTGGTGGCTTAGTTAATGACTTCAAATAGTAATGATGATTGGCAATTGGTGGCTTATGTAATCTCACATCCACACCATCCATAGTCATATAAATTGAAAGAATCACAAATGGTACATTTTACATATGTATGGAGGTCCATGAGTACATTTCATAGCATTTAATTCAACTTCCATATGAAAACATGTTGGAAAATATTACTAAAACAGAAGTTGACCCAAACAGAGGAAGGCAAACCTGAATCGAACCTCAACTGAATTTGAACTTTGTTTTAATTTCCAATGATTTCAAACCTCAAGGATCAAGTTCAGAGAACCATTTGAAATTGATTGGATCACTTTGAATCCACCTTTCAATAAGAATAAGTGGCATATAAAGATAAATAACATTCCAAATTTGCCTCCAAAGAATCCTACTATGCAATTGTCCCTAGGAATTGTTCCTTTAAACAAGTGAGCCCATAATTGGTGTTACATATCCTATCACAACCCATCCAAAAAATACCAGGCTACCTTACGCAGTCTTCCTTGAAACATACATCTTGCATTGAAATATATAAAAGATTGCATATTCCATGAAACATTTACATTACATGCTCTCTTCTTTAAAACATATGAAAGAGCATTGTCAATTCTTTGAAACATACAATTCCAAAAGGTATGTTTTATTGTCTCTTCTTTGAGGCAAATGATAGAGTCAATCTAGACATCTAGTGATAAATTTGACTTTAACATCTTGTTGTGCTATATAACAACTCCCCATTTCATAAAATTTTTCTTTAAAATCATAATATGAAATGGGTCCCTTTTAAACATAGATGTGTGAATAAATTGGTATCAACTCATCATTAGAAAAATCTTCATCAAAAGTTTCAATGGAAATGTTATATTTTAAAATAAACCTTTTGAACTATAATGAAATCGGTCTTGTGAATAAATATAAAGTTCTTTATTATTGCGATAAAGCGATCGCAAGATCGCATATCACAACAATAAATAAAACATATGCATGCACCCATTGACTTACTCCGATCCGAAAAGCGAATAACTATCAGATATCGGGAAAGGCGAGTATAAAGTGTAATGAAAGACCCTCCCTCATTTCTCCGATGCGATATCGCTATCGGCAATCTGAGGATGCAACCCAACACATGTTTAAAACACCTTTAAATCTCCCGATGCGATAAGGTGTATCACCATTGGCGATCGACGATGTTGCAATTGCGTGAGTAGCATGACCCGAACCCATTCCCGATTGCGATGCATTAAATAAAGGTGTGTGTTCCAAAACATATTTAAAAGGCTTGCATGCATTATTCTGGACTATTATTAAAGCCTTCCCGTCCACATTACCAATCACCGATTGCGATTTACTTTTGATTGTCTGCCAAAAATCTAAGCCATGCTTGAATGGATCATTCGGCATATAAATGATATGATGGGTACTTAAAACTCCTTTACCATGATTGACAGGTTAAATGGCCAATTAATGAAGCAGTTACGCCGAGATTTTCCCTTAGATTGTATCTGCGGCAGTTTCACTATAATCTTTGATTATTCGCTAATTGATATAATTCTTTCAAATTGGCTCATACTACCTATTCTCTGTATCACGTTGGTTTCATTCCTTGCGTATAACTCCACCGAAATAACAAATTTGAAACAAATGGGAAAGAAATCCAAGAGATCTACGGCAGCAGCGGCTCCTACAGCAACAGTGCAGTCAACTAATGATCCACGACCAAGTAAAAAAGGTTTAATCTCTGACACTACTTGTCTCAGCCTTGGAAATACAAGTTGTCAAAGAATCTACAATTTAATTGAAGCAGAGGAGCCTGAGGAAGCATCAGAAGGAGCTACTGCAGATTCAACTAGTAAATCGGAAGCTTCCCTTAAAGATTTAGCTGATTCATACTTGCACAGGATAGCAGCACGTGAGAAAATTCTTCCATACACTGATGTAGTGCAATGGGCGGTAGAAGAAATTCCAGTTTTAAACAAAACATTTTGCACAGTTGACGGAAGGATTTTTGGCTCATTTCAGCCTGATGACTTAAGGAAGATGTATCGCCTGCTTGAACCTAAAAGGAAATATAACAAAGCCTTTCTTGAAAAGTTCGCACAAGAGAACGAGACGGAATCGGACCCAATTAAGTAGTGGAGACAAAATCTCGAAAAGCACAAACATGAATCATCAGGTAAGTACTCTGTAGATTCATTGTGTTCTCCTTACTGTTATGCCGGGGCAATGATGTGTAGAATGTGGGGATTGCATGATTCTACGAAGTTTACTATTGAAATGGTTCCTTTGATGGAAGCGACGGTTAATAGTGAAATGATGGATTGGGAAAACATATTGTCCGACAAGTTAGCTACTGCAATTCTTGAATTTAGATCAAATACACGCGTAACCACCAGAACTATTCGCCCTTTTTATTATAGTGCTTATGTTATGGATACTCTTTGCTTTAATTCTGAATTTCCCATACTCGGGTGGAGATGGACTTCACAAGACCCTCAGCCAATCCACATTTATCATCAAAAGTTATGGAAGGTGCACTATAAAGACTACTTGTACTAAATTGGTAACGGTTTCATGTTGCCTATCTATTATGCCATTTTTTATAAGCCTGCCCCAAAGATTTCAATGGAAGCAGAGGTTGACTTGACTACTGTAGGGAATTGGTTCGAGGAAGACAAGTATACATATATATAAGGGTTTTTGATAGTCTCACAAGACCTCACGTCCTTCCTCTATATGTACCCGATAAGCTGTTAGCTCGAGAATTGGCTTACCAAATAAAAACAGTAGGAATATCCAAAACTCTTAGGAATTCTAAAAAACAGGCTTGGCCTACATTTCCTTTGAGGTGTGGTGTTTATACCCTACATGATTACAAGATTACCTTGTAGTAGGGATGAGTGGAAAGGGATAGATATGGGATAGTTTTGAGTGCTATTTTGTGTGGGTATCTACCTAAGAAACAGGTTGTAGCTTAGATTTAATGTTATAAGAGTGGCTAAGGATCTGTAGTCTCCTAGAATAGGGGGCCAAGAGATGTTCTAAGGGTGTACACCTATCCTAAAGGATAGAGAGGGGAAATAGCTTAAAGGGTGAGGTGGATCATAGCTAAGAGAAGGTGTTTGAGAGCTTAAGGAGAGGATTGTCCAAGTGTACAGGAAGCACTAAACAAGAAACAACACCTACAATAGTTAAAAAATTAGTCCAAAGATATGTTCATCTTTCATGATTGCTAGGTGTTGGGTATAGTTTTGACTAGTTTGGATGGTTGGTGTATTGGACAATTTTATGATCATCCTATGAGAATGCTGCTCATCAACAACAATGCATGTGTTGAGAGGAGAATCCGAAGGTTATAGAGTAGAGGTATGTTAGTCCTCTTGAGTTGATGTGACTTGTAGGTGGATGGTGTCCTTGGAAAGGCATATTTGAGGAGTCTCTTAGCAGCCATGTGGAAGGGTCTCCATAAGTGTTGGCTGCCCTAACTAGGAGTAGATGCTACAATAAGTATTGGTCTCTCATGTTCTGTTGGAGGGCAGCTTGAGAGTGGACTAGGTATTAACAGTGCATTGGTAAATTGTGGGTTGTTGGAGGACATCATGATAGTGCCCAATTTGGAGCCCATGTGCACCATCTTCATGGACTTAGGTGGTTTCTAGAGTGGTATTTGTTAATCATAAGGGTTGATGAGCTAGAGGAGCAGTTGAGAATCCCTAGACTTGTGTGTGGAGAAGGAATTGTACAACAGATGATGGGCAGTCCTCCTAGTCCATTTTCATTTTGGGAGATGGACATCTTGTAGTGATAGGTGGTAGGCCTTCGTGGCCTATGCTGGTCTTCATTGGAGTAGTGTAGGAAGACCATAGTGGGCTAAAGTCCCTGATTAGCTGAGGAGCAGCAGTGGGCAGGTGTGATTTGTTAACAAACGGATTTATGAGCAACTTCATAGGAGTATCAATGTGTTGTGCCCTTGATGGACTAAGGTACAACTAGTGAGCATATTGAATAGTTGAGGTTTAGTGACCAGATGGACTTGGATCGTTGATGGAGGTAGTGTTTCAGATCGGGAGCTGAAGGACTAGGTAGGTATAGGGCACGATCGAGAGGAGTTGAGACAACATGCAACAACCAAATCATCAGAGTATCTTGTTGTGGGAAGATTGGTTGTTGATGGACTGACACCAAACCCCATTTTTGTATTCTTATATCAGTGGATATTCGAGGGCCATTATCCCCAGTACAGGAGTGCTAGAATGTTGTATTATTCAGTTTGATTAATATAATGAAGTTGGGTTGAAAATTGTAAAAAGTTGTCTATATCTTGTGCACTAGTATATTTATTGTTGTTTATATTCCACTGTGTAAAGTAGTTTCATTGCAATATTTGGTTTTAGTAGTGTCAATGATTTAATATTCTATCCTAGACACCAAGATCATGGAAAAACAACATGGTATTAGAGGATGTTTGAGCTACTTTGAGGGACAATGAACCAGAGTGTGCATAGAGAAGAAACTTAGAGGGATTTGTGGGAGTCTAGATCATGGAGCAAAGAGTTCAGCTGAAAACATGGAGATGTGAAATTGATTGGCTTGGCATCTTGAGGATTTCTTTGGCATGGAGTAGATCAGGATGATTGAGATGAATTCATGTGATGGACTACAGTTTGGTAGGCTAGAGCCTTCATTGGATCGTGATGTTGCATATTTAAGACTTGATGGATTTTCATGTGTGGTATTTGATCCAAGAGGATGAGCGTTTGCAGTACTGAGTCAGTGGATATCGTGTAGGCTCAAAGGGATTCTAGACTCAGAGGAAGAAACCCTATGGAGGTTTGGGATCTTTAAGTTAATATGTGATGAGGTAGAGGCACTACCGATATTGTCGAGTTCATTGTCAAGAGCATGTTGCAGTGATGGACGTGAGATGGGCTAGTGTCGTTGAATGATGATGGTTACTTCCTTGTCTTGGAAGTACCTCCCTCATTGAGAGGGAGTATTGATATTTGTAGCTTGGGAGGTATTCCAAGGCTTGAGAATCAAGGGTTTGGAGGAAGGAGCTCCAAAAATGGCCTTGTGGACTTGAAACCCAAGCTTGGGTTTTTTCACCCATCAATGTTTGGGCCAAAACTCTGACATAATTTTTACATGTGATGGATGGAGATGATAAAGGATGTTGAGAAAAATCCAGCACATCAAGAATCATCAAATTCTAAGTTGTTAAAGTGGATATATTAATTTTTGAAGGTCATGGTTGGGTTTTCACATGTGTTGGTCATGTCAGCCTAGTGTTTACAGGCATAATGATGATTTTACAAGCCCATGGAGCATAGAAAACTTTAGGGGCGAATGTTCGCCCTTTGGCGAAATTAAGGGGTTTTAAATTTTTGGCCCATTTTCAAGAATAGGTTTTATTTAAGTGAATCAATTTGCCCATTTTCAAGAGTAGGTTTTATTTAAGTGAATCCTATGGGCCAAAGGCCCAAATACCATATTTATAAAAGAGGTATGGTAAATTAATAAAAATATAAATAAATGAGAGGTATGGTAAATAAATAAAACATTTTTTATACTTACTCAAAGGTATGGTAAATAAATAAAAATATAAATAAACTAGATGCATGGTAAATAAATAAAACCTCTTTTTATATTTAGTCCATAACCCTCGTTCTATTTATGAAGGCTCAAGAAAGAGGTTTTATTTAAGTGAATCCTATGGGCCAAATACCATATTTGTAAAAGAGGTATGGTAAATTAATAAAAATATAAATAAACGAGAGGTATGGTAAACAAATAAAACATTTTTTTATATTTACTCCATAAGTCACCTTATATTTACTAAGACTCAAAAAATCCTTATATTTAGGTGAAACCTATGGGAAAAATACTATCGGACAAATACCATGGACTAGATTGTTATTAATACCATGCAAAAAAACATTATTAACCCTAATATTAGTATTAATAAAAATAAAAATGGAAAATGGTATTGACCCATGGTATTCACCAAAAACCCATGGTATTCACCTAGAATGTAGCCTATTTAAATGGGGGAATTAAACCAGCATAGATCCATCTCTACTTTGGATGTACTAACCCGAGAGAGGTATCAAATATTTGATCCCTCTCGGGGGGCTTGGTGGATAAGAGTAAAAATGGATGTTGTAATTTAATGTATGTTAAACATTTTAGCTTGGTTAAAATAAAAAATAAAATAAAAATCAATTATTATTTTTATTAATTTTTATAAATTACTAATAGTAATTTTTAAGCTCCAGGTTTATGATAACCCATGGTATTGACCCATGGTATTCATGTGAGCATAGACTATTTAAAGGGGAAATTCTATCATCTTAGATCCATCTTAATTTTGGGTCTACCAAGTGCTTAGAGGGATAAATAGATTTCATCCCCCTAAGAGTGGTAGATGTGGAGTCAAGATGGATATAGCTTGGTTTTTATGATAATGAAGATATTAAAAAGACGTAGGAAATTATATTGTAAAAACATCTTAAGGTGAATGGTTAAATCGTATACATTGGACAAGTATATTTGTATACTTCTGTTTTAAACTGAAACAAACAGGAATTGTGTATTGGCAAGGTGGTTACGGGGTCCCTAGAAGTGATGCATTTGAATTTTTCTTGGTTTTATATATAGTATTAGGTTTTTTCACATGCTTTCTGTGAATGACACAGGGGAATTTTATCCTACACCCACTAGGTTATAGATATGTAATTTTGGTAATTTTGATTTCAAAAGATATTTTAAAGAAATGCAATGATTTCATTTGTGTATTCAATAAACACAAGATTTTATAATTGAGTAAAATATTCTCCATGCATGGTGAGAGATTCGCCTAAAAATCATATATGCACATTATATTATTGATAAAATCGCCTTCCATTTTTCCTATATACCATGGAGATTCGCCCATTTATTACATATATAAATTTAGGGGGGGTTCTTAAAATTTTCCCTGCCATGGAGAGACTTTGTTGGAGCCTTTGAGAAAGATATAAATAAAGGGCTTGCATGATATCATTAACACATCCAAGAGAGCACATAAGAGCAAGCGAAGAAGGGAAGAAGGAGCTCGCATTAGAGGGAGGACATTTATGTTTTTGGAGGTAGGTAAAGGAGCAGCCAAGCGAAGGAGGAGAAGCCTATGTGTAGGGCTTCTCCATAAGTGTTTTGGCGCCATGCTTACCTTATAGTAGGGCCCGTGGAAAGGGATAGATTTGGGCTAGTCTTCAGTCCTATTTCGTGTGGGTATCCACATTAGAATTAGGTTGTAGCTCAAATTTGATGCTACAAGAGGGGTCGAGGGTCTAAAGTCACCTAAAACAGGGGGCCGAGAGGTCTTCTAAGGGTGTAGACCTATCCTAAAGGATAGTGAGGGGCAACAAATTGAAGAGTGAGGTGGACCGCAACTGAGAGTTGGTGTTTAAGAGTTTATGGAGAGGGTTTTCCAAGTGTACAAGAAGCATTAACCAAGCATTAACACCTACAATAGTCAAAACATTAGTCCAAAGATATGTTCCACCTTCATGATTGCTAGGTGTTGGGTCTAGTTTAGACCAGTTTGGATGGTTGGTGTATTGGTCAATTTTGTGATCATCCTATGAGAAGTTCATCAACAATAGTGCATGTGTCGAGAGGAGTAGTCGATGATTATAAAGCCGAGGTATGTTAGTCCTCTTGAGTTGATGTGACCCATAGGTGGATGGTGTCCTTGAAAAGTCGGATTTGAGGAGTATATTACAAGCCATGTGGAAGGGTCTCCATAGGTGTTGGATTCCCTAACTACGAGTAGATGCTACAACAAGAACTGGTCACTCCTGGTCTATTGGAGGGAAACGTGAGAGTGGACCAAGTGAAGACAGTACATTGGGCACTTATGGTCTCATGGAGGACAATGTGATAATGCCCAAGTTCAAGCCCGATGTGTACCATCTTCATGGACTTAGGTGGTTGCTAGAGTAGCTGTTATTGAGCTCAAGGGTTGATTAGCCAGATAAGTAGTTTAGCGGCCCTAGACTTGTGTTTGGAGAATGAATTCTACAACAAATGATGGGAATTCATCCTAGTCCAAGTTCATTGTGGGACATGGACATCTTGTAGTGATGGGTGGCAGACTTCTGTGCCCTATGTTAGGCTTCATTGGAGCAACGTAGGAAGAACATAATGACCTAAACTCCCTGAGTAGTTGAGGAGCAACATTGGGTAGTTGTGAGTTGTTCACAAATGGAGTTGTGAACAACTCAATAGGAGTCTTGATGTGTTGTGACCTTGATGGACTAAGGCATAACTATTAAGCAGATTGGATAGTCGAGTTTCAGTGGCTAGATGGACTTAGATTGTTGATAGAAGAGTGCTTCATATCAGGAGCCAAAGGACTAGGCAAGTACATGGTAGGAGTGATAGGAGCTAAGAGATGTGACAGCCAGATGGTCAAAGTATCTTATTGAGGGAAGATTGGTTGTCGATGGACTGACACCAAGCTCTAGTTTTGTGTTCTTGTATCAGTGGATATTTGAGGGCCATTATCCCCTATATGAGAGCCCTAGATTATTGTATTATTTAGTTTTATTAATATAATGAAGTTGGGTTTAAAATTGTAAAAAGTTGTCTATATTTTTTGCACTGATAGATTTATTGTTGTTTACATTCCACTGTGTAAAGTAGTTTCATTGTGATATTTGGTTTGGTAGCACCAATGATTTAAGATTCTATCCCAAACACCAAGATCATGGAAAAACAACAAGCATAAGATAGAATCTCAACAAGGTTGGTACTTGTTATACAAAGATAAAGGTAAATGAAAGCTGAAGTGAACAAGACTCCAGAATGTAGGAGAGAATGAAAATGTTACACCTCTCAAGACTTCTGATGGATAATATCCTGGAGGTCAACAAAATAAAGGTGATGGTGAGGGATAGTTGCAGCGTTGGATATGTGGAAAAGAGCATCTTAAGATGTATTTTCCGTAGAATTAGGGTAGTAGGCCTTAGATTTACATCGCACAGGATGCTCAGACAGTTGGGGATGTTGGGAAGAGAATTCCATGAATTTATGTAGTGCTGGATAATAGGCAGTTGGATGCCCATGCATCTATTATCAAGATGGATGGTATGCTTTGTGATCAACTTGTTTCTATTTTGATTGACCCTGGATCTAATTATAGTTATGTAAATCTTGACCTGGTGGATAAGTGTGGTTTGAACAAAGAAGTGCATGTAGAATATTTGTTAGTGCAGTTGGCTACAGGTACAAATAAGAGAGTTCAACATTAGGTAAGAGCTTGTGTATTCGAGTTGAATGGTATGCGTACCTCAACACATTTGAATGTCTTTTCATTGGGATAATATAGTATGATTTTGGGTATCGATTGGTTGTATCTTCACAGGACTAAGGTGGAATTCTATGACAAAGCTATTGAATTCTTGGATGACAATGGGGAACAAAGAATCTTGCAGGTACGAGTAAATCTACATTAGTTAGAATGGTGACAACTATGCAAGAAAAGTGCAGTTGCATAAAAGGGTGTGTGTCATTTGCAGTGCATATTTCTAGTGATAAAGGTAAGAATGTTGAGGATCCAAAATTCATGAAGAGGTACCCGATCTTGCAGTAGTCTCAAGATTTATTTCTAGCAGAGATTTTAGAGTTGTCACCTCACAGAGAAGTGGACTTCTCTAATGAGTTGGTATTGGGGCAGTACTAGCATCAAAGGAACCATATAGGATGAGCACACCAGACTTAGTAGATTTAAGGTTGTAGTTGAAGGAAATGCTTGACAAGGGATACATTAGGCCAAGTTCACCTTGGGGTGCACCAGTGTTGTTTATGAACAAGAAAGATGGTACTCTCAGGTTAAGCATTGATTATAGGCAGTTGAACAAGGTGACCATCTGGAACATGTATCTATTGTCAAGGATTGATTTCTTGTTCGATTGGGTGAAGGGAGTAGCAGTGTTATCAAAGATCGACTTGAGATCCGAATATCATCAGCTACACATTAAAGAAGAGGAAATCTACAAGACTACTTTCACGACTAGGTACGGGCATTATGATTATGTTGTTGTTCCCTTTGGTTTGACTAATGCTCCAACTACTTTTATTTGATTAATGAATCATCCTCATCTAGACAAGTTTTCCATTGTATTCCTTGATGATATATTGATATATTCTAAGAATGAGGAAGATAATTTTGAACACTTAGCAGTAGTATTGAGATTGCTGAGAGAGAATCAGTTCTATGCTAAGCTCAGTAAATGCAGTTTCTTTTAGATAGGAGTACATTACTTAGGACATCTTGTTTCCAAGGAAGGTATATAAGTAGATCCAGAGAAGATAACATCTATCATGGAATCACTACAAGAAAAAAGGACATTGGTGAGGGTGTAAAAATGTCACCATAAGCTCATTGGTGATGGTCAAAAGAGCCTCCATAACCAAAAACTAAACGTCACCAAAGGTGGCATCACCAAAAGTATAGGTGTTGTGGTAACATTCAAGGTTTGGCACCAATAATGATTTATAATGATGGATAGTGAGCATCACCATTTCATATGAGCAATGGTGATGGACCTTAGCATCTGTCACCAAAGGTGGTGTCGCCAAAAATATAGGTGTTGTGGTGACATTCAAGGTCTGTCACGAATAATGATTATAATGATGGATAATGACCATCACCATTTCATATGAACAACAACGATTTATTTTGATTGACTTTTAATGGTCGTCACTTTTGAAGCATATATATGGAAATGTTAATTGACCGTCACGATTTCATATTTTGTTGAGGGTGAAAATATGTCACCATAAACTCATTGGTGATGGTCAAAAGCACCTTCGTCACGAAAAAATGAATGTCACCAAAGGCCACATTACCAAAATTATAGGTGTTGTGTTGACATTCAAGGTTAGTCACGAATAATGATTATAGTGACAAATAGTGAACATCACCATTTCATATGAACAATAATGATTTATGGTGATAGACATTTTTTGCTCGTCACTATTGATGCATATATATGGTGGCATTCATTGACCGTAACCATTTCATATTTTAGTGAGGGTCGGAAAATGTCACCATAAGCTCATCGATGATGGTCAAAAGATCATTTTTCACCAAAAACTAATAGTCACCATTCCATATGAATATCAGGGCACGATGGAATCGAACCACCAACCTCCTGCATGTAAATCAAGTGCTCTTCCATTGAGCTAGCACCCTTTAAAGAATTAGACATAAAAAAATAGGCCTTGAAACCTTATAAAACTTTCAATAATTTATAAAACTTTGTAAATTCTTGGAAAATGTTTTACTAAACAATCAAAATAGCATCGAAACTACATGTCCCTACCTAATTGTTATGGAAGTTAATAGAAGTGGGTGGAGGTAAAAATAGTTACGTATAAGATACTCAATATGTTCAGTTGAATACTAAATTAGAAGTGAAACTTTGAAGACATTTATAGTCCATAACTGATCTATAATTATCAAACCTAAAATATGCAATTACACCAACGATTGATTTTTGACATTGTGAATCATGTAAATATGTTGTGATAGATAAAAATCTGCCTCTCAAAGACATATTTTCATGTCAAAAAATAAAATATAATAAGTATATATGATGCAATTATGAATAATAAGTTTTATGCTTGAATCCTATAGGCTATAGGGTCTAGAAAACTATTTTTTTTTCTCTGTAAAGACTAATTCTATTAAAAGGAAAGAAGAATAAATTACAAAGAGGCAGAAGCCTCAGCCGAAAGCAGTCGAGTGCCTTCAGGTCATCAAAACTGTCCCATAATTGGGAAAACCAGTTACAGTGTGCAAAAAACCATACATAGGAGCGGGAATACACCGACAAAACCAAAATGAGGATTTGGGATAACCCCCTTTGAAGCAGTCGATATAGATACTGAAAGACAGAAATGATGTACATGTTAGCAATAGATCCACAGACTACTGAACCACATAAACATAAACGGAACCACCAAACCATAAATAGTCGAGCCTAACCAGTGAGCAAAGAACAAACTCTAAGAAGACACGAGGGGGTCCAAGTGGCATCACATGGGGATGTCCTGGTCCAGTGGCTACTCAATGATGGGGCAAGCATTGCCATACCAGATTTCACCATCCCTCGCCACGATATTAGCCCCGCTACCACCTGGAGGATCCAATGTTGGACGGGTGCCGCTTGAGCTATCCGCAATGGCCATCGAAACAGTGGTGCCATGAGAGCTGCCACCTGGTGGCCAAGTGTCGCCTGGAGTGTCACCCTCCTCATGCTATCCACAATGTCTTTCCGCCTTGCCTTCTTCTGCCTAGTTCTGCTCAAAGCCATGGCTGCCCGCAGATCTACAAGCACCCTGAGAATGCTCTGTCGAGGTACGCACTGGAGCATGAGGTTGAGCTTCTTCTTCAGAGAAAATGATGGTGATAATGGCCATGATAATGAGCCTGTTCAGGCTCTCTGAAATTTGAAATGAGTCTACTAGAAAGCATTGTACGGGAAGGGTCTGTGGGACGGGCTGGGAGGGGGAGAAATAGCTTGAGATAAAGGCGGAGAAGCAGGGGGTGGGGGCTGATCAACGGAATGAGCAACTTGAGAACACACATTGCTACCATGGCTCCCTCCATGGCAGCTTCTCATGCGGTGACGGGCCATGGCTAAGCGGCGAAGGGGAAGCTCAGTAGAATGGGGCTCTTTAAAGGGAAGCCGAGAATTCACAGAGGGATCGTGAGCAGGGTTCAGAGAGCAAGGCTAGGAAAGGGAGAAAGGTGACCCAATTCCAAAATCAAGAGCCAACAGGAGCCAACAATGATTGCGTGAAACTGTTCTACTGTAGGGGATTCCTACAAGAAGCAGGGAGAGGCTAGAGGACGGGGTGCGAACAGTGGAGATGAAGGCCGAATATGCCATGCTTAAACCAGCAGCTGCCTTTTCTTGGACAGAGTGAGCATTTAATTCATTCTGCAGGCAGACCTACTCTTGCCTTAGGTGAGCCTTCATGTGCCAAGTCGAGACATGGATAAGTGCGTTGGCTAGCAACTGGTAGGGCCGAGCACCATCACACCTATTTAACGCCCTTAATGAGCTTGATATTCACTAGAATCTAGGTTCTCGAAAACTAATTGGGAGTGCTTCTCATTATTAATTAATTCAAGATGTCAAAATACAACTATGAGTAATAATGACCCTAAAATGCAACCATTAAACATATGTTAAAATTATAAACACAAAATTTGGCTAATATATGTTACTTTTCTTACCATTCAGATTTAGAAATTAGTTCCACTTGCAAGATAATTCAAGTCATGGTCCTACCGAAACACCCTCTAACAAATTGTAATTGTCCAATTTATTTATGACTAGAATAATTTCCGAACTTCAAGATACCAGATTAAAATGGTCTAACTACTATAGCAATTTCAACCTCACTTCTTCATGTCGAGATTTAATTCATTGTATATCTCTCCACACAAGCTAGAATTCACTTCATATTTATTTTTGTAATTTTTGTCCCCTTAAATCTCACATAATGCTGCTTCCCCTTAAATGGAAAGCAATGCATCTTATATTACAATTAAAAATAATACTATTACAAAAATTATTGTATCTATGGACTAAGTGTTACCCATAATGGGTTCCTTGACCAATAAGAGCGAGAAGTTTCAAGGGCCTTAAGCTCCAATCTTGAATGAATATATATCCATTCTAAAAGTATACTTTGGTTGTATTATATGATAATATCCACTAACTTGACTTCGAACGTTGACACTAAATTCAACTTCAAGGAGTTTCAATTAAAGGCTATGTCACACAATTCAAGTTCAGGAATGATTAGGCTTGATACAAAATAGTTTGGATGAGGTTTTCCATTATATATTATAGAAATTGATATATATGTTTATGTTTGTATTGTATTTATATAATATAATAAATATGTAATTATAATTTATTAGCACAACCAACAACTTATTTATCTCTTTTTAAAATCACAATTGCCAGTTGGTGGCTTAGTTAATGACTTCAAATATTAAAGATGATTAGCAATTGGTGGTCCAACTTATTTGATCACTAGAACAACTTCCAAACTTCAAGATGCCAGATTAAAATGGACTAACTACTATAGCAATTTCAACCTCACTTCTTCACGTCGAGATGTAATTCATTCTATATCTCTCCACACAAGCTAGAATTCACATTGGATTTCCTTTTATAATTCTTGTCCCCTTCAATCTCACATAATGTTGCTTCCCTTTAACTAAAAAGCAATGTGTCTTATATTACAATTAAAAACAAGACTAATACAAAATATAATATACCTATGGACTAAGTGTTACCCATGATAGCTTCCTTGACCAATAAGAGCGAGAAGTGTCAAGGGCCTTAAGCTCCAACCTTGAATGAATCAATACCCAAAGTCTACTTTGTTTGTATTATATGATAATATCCACTAACTTGACTTCGAAAGTTGATGTAAATTCAGCTTCAAGGAGTTTCAATTAAAGGCCATGTCACACAATTCAAGGTCGGGAATGATTAGGTTCAATTCAAATTCAACTCTTCTAAAATGGTTTGGATGAGGTTTTCCATTATAT
>APFE030540070.1:70951-81565 GCA_000404065.3 Pinus taeda | reverse complement strand
CAAAGGATCCATATTTGCAAAAGAAGACAAGGTGTGTACATAGCTTCAGGCCTATTTAAAAACTTTTTGTGGATGACCCAACAGCCTAAGCTGGGTCATGCCATGTTTTCAATTTATGTTGTAGAATAGAGAAAGAAATCTGTCCAAACTGTTTAATCTTGGCGGATCAGTAGCTAGGTAGAGAAACTAAGGTTCCCAACTGCTTAATCTGGGGCCTTGGAAGGAATAAGGGTAGTATTAGATAGGAAATGAAAGCAAAAAAGCCAATGTAAAAGAAAAGGCACACAAAGGGTTTGCAAGTCCAAGTGCACCCTACAAGAAGGAATAAAAAATGTTAGGCAAACTAGTTGGGTAGGTAGATGTGGTTGCAGAAGTGGTGTTCCCCTCAAGATCAACTTTGCTATACAAAAGTACAGGCAAAGTAACACAGTGGAGCATGTCTAACTCCCCTCTCTCCCTTTGTTTTCCACTCATAACTAACACCCCTGCACCAGGTATGATCACAAGGAAAACTTAAAGTTTTATGATGGTTCTTATGGCCTTTAAAAGCCACATTTCTTGTGCAAAAGTCTTTTCATTTTGATCTACTCTTGACTCCAAGTTGTTTTCAAGAAAACTTGGTTGTACTGATCCTCATCCATATTTTCCCCCCACATTAACATCTAACTCTATTATTTAGCTCCCTATACTCTATTTTTCCCTATTATTATAAACACCATGGTGTATAAACCCCACACACTGTATAAATATCCCCTCCTTGGCACTATAGCCATAATTTCTACTCCCTGGGAATTGAATTAACAACTGGTTAAGGTCAAGAACCCATGTGCAACCCCTTTCCCCCATCTAACCCATCCCCCTACCCAAGTCTCCATTTTTGCCTAAAAACCCTTAAAGAAACCCTTTTGACCCCCCAAAAACCATTAAAGGGCGGAAATATCATGAAACCCACTTTCCCCGCCTTATCCTAAGGTCGGGAGCCAATATGCGTCTTTTTCATATGAAACTACCAAAGCCCGCTTATCCTAAGTTTTGCCCTTCGTATGCCTTTTGTAAAAAAAAATTGCATGAAAAACCTTGCTTTTGCCTTTTTCCTAATGTTGTCGGGCAAATATGATTTTATTAAAGAAAATCATCAAAAACCATTGAAAATCATTTATAAACTGAAGGGTCCCGCCGGGCGTGCTTGCCGATAAAAATTGTATTTTAAACCCGCCCGTTAACTATTAGCCTCCGCGCAGCTTGTTGACCTAATAACCGTCCGATCGCAGCTTTCCCAGATCTACGGTCAGCGTCAATTTCGCAAGGGCCCGACGTCCGACTGTTAATAAATGTTGTCCTTATCCGCCGCGCAGGTTCCTTGCCCGACAGCCGTCAGATCGCGCGCCCGCAGATCTACGGTTCCCATGGATTTCGGAAGGCCCCTGACGTCCGACAGATACCTTCCGATATCTGTCAGACGCTTGCGTCACACGGGGACAGGTGTCGCGGCCAAACTCCGTCGGAGCCCCCTCTGACAGATTCCTTTCCGTGCAGGAGGGGACCCGATATGGCGACACCTGTCCTCCCCACGTCCCCACCCTGCTGTTGCCCACGTCAATCGCCACAGCCGCCCACCTCGTCCCCCATTCGCCCACCTGGCCGCCACTTCATCGCTCCCGTGGACCGGTCTCAGGCCGCCACGTCACCCGATGACGTCCTGCTGAAGTCATCCAAACCGGACCCACATGCTGACGTCATCCAAAAAACGCGCCAATAAAGCAAAAAGGCCATATTTTTACGGTTTTTCGCGTTTTTTGCTATTTTTCTGTGAAAAGGACCTCTGTGCTGTCTGCATGCAAACTACGACCAGTAGTCTACCGGCAAACTTTCGACCATCCGCAGAAGCTCAGAGCGCCAACCCAACTACTCTTTTGTCCCAAGCTACTGGCTAAACAGGTATTTGTCCGTCCATTTCCTTGCAAACTGGTTTTTTCACAGTTACTCATAAAACATACCTGGACACGGCAAGACATTGAAG
Source organism: Pinus taeda (assembly GCA_000404065.3). Classification (NCBI taxonomy): domain Eukaryota; kingdom Viridiplantae; phylum Streptophyta; class Pinopsida; order Pinales; family Pinaceae; genus Pinus; species Pinus taeda. The sequence continues at coordinate 79,545 of APFE030540070.1, read as the reverse complement.
TTTCACCATAAAACCAAGTATATCCTGTCTTCCCTGCACAATTTGAGGTCGAATTACACTGGCGGAGCCATTTTACACTTCAAGTTTAGTGAAAACCCTCCTCTGTTCGCGCAATCGTGAACTCACTAACATGCTCCTAAATTGCCAAGGAGGTCTGTTAAACTGCATAAAAAGCCTTCTCAAAAAGCCTGCACTGTCCTATTCTGCTGTAAAGCAACCCTGCTACTCTGTGTTCCTCGCAATTCACTTTCCCAGTTAGCACACTCATCAGCTCAAGAAACATTTGAACAGACATGGATACCCCTTCAGCACCAGTAGCCCTTAATGTAACTCCCTTGAATGCTCCTCAGAGAGAGCTAGACTGGCAAGATTTGGCAGACCTAGATTACCAAATCTCAGAAGACGCCCCATCCAAATGTACATTCCACATTCATCTGCTGAATGAACTCAGGGCTAAACACAGAGATGGAACAGATATCCTAGCATTTGGGAATCCTCCCTCCCAATCTTCAAGATGCCTCAGGTCAACCGGTTCCCTGAACTCATCCACTTGTGTGCTGCCTGTTATGACCCTGTGCAGAGGGCTGTGCTCAACCCACAAGGTGCAGTTGTATTTTACACCACCCCTGAAGCCATCAGGGAGATGGTCCAATTCAAAACTCAAAGGAAATTGGTTCCTCTATCCCCACTGGACCTAATCAATCAAGGAGCCAAGGTACTTACAAAGGCAGAGATCCTAAAGCTTAATCAGTTGTTTATCAAAAAATCTGACACAGTGATGCATCCCCCCATCTTTGATGGCTATTTAAATCAACTAGGCCTGGACCTAGCATACATGATAAGCTCAGTGCTAGGGTACAGTTCAATGGAGTTCATAGAGGAAACTATGCTAGTAATGATGACAATGTTTTCCCCTGGTAAGGCCCCCATATGTTATGACTATGCTACATATATCTCGGACAAGATACATGAGCAATTTCTGCACTTACCCAGAGAGAGAGTGTTCAGGTACACCTCATATATTTATCATCTCATTTTGTATTATCAACATGAGAAGTTCTCTTTTGAAATCAAGAGAACGGATGCAACAGGAAACCCAAGATCAGTGGTATACTGGAGCTCAGTCTTCCACGTCCGTGCACATTCACCATATACATATACTGAGTTCATAGACCTATTCATTCATCCAGCCTTGTCTCTACTCTTGACAGCACCCCCTCCAAGACTCACTAATGAAATGCAGAGGATCCTGCAACTGTCCAGTGCCTACAGCATAGGAGATTGGTATTTTTACCAACATCACACTGTAATTAGGATATATGGGCGTGAGCTGCGCCCATACAAGCTACCCAGATTTGTGCCCATGAGGCTCTTTGCCCTGGAGTATTTCAGGCAATTTGGCAATGCCGACCAGGTGCACTTTGCAGGAAAAGGAAAAAGGGCACAGCTTAAAGTTAGAAACCAGCTAGGCCACTTCATCCTAAACAGAAGAGAAGGATGGAAAGAAGCAGATAGAATATTGGAAGGCCTTGGCCTAGAACAAAGCTTCCTTTGGAAGCCCTATGACCCCAACGGCTTTATATCCTTGAGAAGACAGAGATGCAAGCTCTCTAGCTACGAGCATGAGAGCATGTTCCACATCCTGAGACATGCTAACCAACCAAAGTGGAGGAAAAACACCTTAGTAGAGCCTCTATCTCAAGAAGAGCTAGTTGAAAGGGCTAGAAGGCATTTATTAAAAATGGCTGACTTGGAATGTCCTTCTCAGGTGCCTGCTCTACCAAATCCTCAGACAACAACACCTGCTTCATCCTCTGCAACACAACAAGAGGCAGTGCAAACTTCCAATCAAGGACAGAGCAAGGGAAAAGATAAAGTGATGGAAGAAGCAGAGGACCAACAAGGCCAACCGGGCCAACAACAACAACAGGGCCAACAGGGCCATCAACAGCAGCCCCAGTAGGAACAGCAACAAGTTGACCAACAAGGTCAAGAGAAACAGAAAGCAGAGTGCCAAGCAGCTACTCAAGAAAAGACAACAAATATGGCGCCTCCTAGACAGGATTCTAGGGTAGACTCCTCCATCCTCCAAACCCATCAAAGGGAGGATATCAGCAGAAAAAGAGAGAGGGAAACCCCCCTCACCGAAGCATCAGATAAGCGGCAAAGGTTGAATCCCTTCTCAGAGGAGGAGATACAAAGTGTGGAGACTTCTGCCAGCTCCCTACATCAAGAGCAAGATAAGGCAGCACTGGGAGAAGTGAGCTCCTCAGGGCAGCAACAGGGAACAGGTGCAAGCATAAAACAACAATTCAAAGATGCTAAAAGGAGGAGTGAGCCAATAAAAATTCGGCTCTATAATCACCTATTAAATATGGCTCCTGCAAATCAGCAAAGGCTCATGGCTGCCTTTGATGTGCAAGAAGGCAAGATGACCATGAGCCATTTCACTCCTACAGTGCAACAACCACAAACAGCTGCAGATTATATCAGGACCAACTTGGAAGTCCTCTCAAAAGACATCCACCCCATGGACCAGATTGAGCTCCACAAGCAGACGGGTGAGATGGTCTATGCCACTCTGGCAGATAAGACCTTGATTAACTACAGGCTGCAAAATAGCTTGAACAACACTGTAGCACAGCTTGAGTTGGAGAGGGCATCCTCCCAAGCTAAAGATAACAAAATCAAGACATTAGAGGAAATAATCATAGAGTTTGGGCATGACCCCAATGACGTTAAGGCAATACAACAAGTCCTTAAACTGAGGGATGCAAACATGGCTGCAATTAAAAAGAAAATGAAAATTCCCCCAACTCTACACCCACAAACAGATGAAGTTGCCCAGCAGAGGCAAGAAAAGGATGCAGCTGCATTATTAATGACATTATATAAAGAGCTGATAGAAACACAGCAAAAGCTGCAAGACACTGAAACCACCTTAGAAGCAGCACTACAAAGGAGGGAGGCAGGGCAATCTTCCAAGCCGCCCACAGAATCAATAGACCTTGAGGAGACCCCTCAAGACACTGTCCCTCCAAAGAAACAGGCACAGGAAGACGTTCCAGGCACCACAGCACCAGCCACCACAGCACCAACAACAGAACAAGCCGAGAGCCTGGACATGCAGAAGCTGAGACAAGAAATACAGGTGCTAGAGTCTCAGATCTCAGAACTCAGCCAAGCCAAGGACAGCTTAGCAAAAGTAAATGAAAAATATGATAAGTCTAAGCAAAATGTGGCTGAGAGGGAAAGAGAAGTAAAAGCTCTGAAGAAAAGAATTTCAGAGCTAGAAAAGGAGCTCAATTTTGATAAAGTTACAGCAGAGCTCAAACAAGTAATTTGGACCACCATAGCACAATCAATAACTAACCAATGGGAGTACATTGATGCCATATATGAGCAGGTGGGACTCATTGGCATAGCAAGAAAAGAATTAGACAGAGCAAGGACTTCTCTAGGCAACATGCCTGAGTTTGCCCCCAAAATGATTGAAGTACTCAACTATAGGACAAGTTCCCAGCTGGTTAAAATGGGAATTGGAAACAGGACTAAAACAATATCTCTAATCAAACGAGTCCTAACAATGAAGAACCTAATTCAGACCCTGGACAGAAGAATCCAGGATATGCAAGCTGACATAAATAAATTCCAGAATAGGTTCTTGGCTCTGTAGGACAGAGGGCTCCCCAGCTTGTTAGAATCAGGCAAATTACTCTCACATGAGAAATATATCAAGAGGGTAAGCGCTTTTGCAGCAATACAGATTGCTGAGGCACTAGGAACATCTTCAGGAGCAGGCCCATTAACAGGGCAAATTCTTTTTGAAAGATTAGATACTTTATTTTTTATAAGAAATGAAGTGACACACCTATTTGATGAGCCCCCTCACTTCTATAAATATACAGAGGCTGATGAGACCTTGGGGTCAATTTTGAAACATCAGCTGCCTCCTCCAGACACATGGCAAGATTTAATGGGATTGCTTTTGAATCAAAGTTGAGAAATCACAACTTTTTCTTCAACAAAGGTCTGTATTACATACACAGCTGGACAAAAGGTACAACAACAGGCATGAAAACGCTGAGCCAACTCAGCATAGCTACTCAACCGCAGCAACAGCATCAGCAAGCACAGGTGGCAGGGCCAAGAAGACACAAAAAGTAACAGCTGCACAACACATCATTCAGCAGTTATGATAAAGCCGCTCAACCAACTCCGCAAACCCCAAAGGTCGAAATTACTCTGATGGGAGTTAAAAGCCTTTAAAGACTCATTTATGATTGTCATTACTTCTCATCTACAAGTCATGTACAAGTGTAAGAAGATATTTTCTTCTCAGATGACTTAATGCCTGAGATATTTTTGTAATCAATTTTCTATATATTCCCCCTCGCATTTGTTGGCAGGGTTTGGACTCCGGATGTAAGAAATCTCTTGATATCTCTTCTGTTACTCTTGCGTTGTAAATTCTTCAGGCAGCTAATACAAAGAATGATGGGATTTCTCCAAGCATTGTGTCTCTTGACCTCTTGATGGTGTATGGCTCAAAGTTGCAGGATTCCTGTGTATTTCATGGCTCAATAAGTTTTCTCGTTACTTTTTGTTACATATATGTTTGTATACTTTCATATATCGTTCATGCTCTCCATGTGTTCAATATCTAAATAGCAAGGAAAAAGAATAGTCTCAGGACTTAATCATTGATTACCCTGAGCTCAATCTGAGCTATTTCATATGTTTTCTTCAGTTATGGTAATCAAAGAGTAATTCTTAAGTGCTACCTTTCACACCATATCATCACAGTAATCTATTTGTTTAGGAATTCAAGTAATTGCTCCTAATTAATAGACCTCTCTCCCACTACCCAGCTCAGTAAGGAATTCTTAAATGCTCTTTGCTGGTGGTTTTCATTCCACCCTCACAAATTTAAAGTTTGTTTTATGAAACGCATACAGGCCCTATAATTCCAGCAACACTTAACTCAGGATCATCAAGAAAGCAACTGCTACAGACCCCATTGCCCAATGGATTAGTTTCACCTACAGAGAACACTCTAAAGGATATCAAAAGCATCCTCCCAACCAAACATAAAAACAAACAAAGATTCACTTCATAACTAGCCTAAAATTTCATTAAAACAGTGACAAATCTTACAGAGAGAGCCCTCTCTGATTACAGCTGGGCTAGAAGCTGTAGTCCAAAGATTGGTTAGTGGTTACCCCGGCCGTATTCCCTAAGGAGTCATAGGGAACCACCTGGGTGTTAACAGTCTCAATAACACCACTTGATGCAAAAATTACACTAAGAAGCTCGAGAATAACCAAACTTAAAGACCTATTCTGAGGTGCACCTATCAGTGTTAGTAAGAAACGTGACAAGCTACAAAAACATGTACAAGGTTAGAATGATTAAGATCATAAGCAAAACATGAGAAATATACAATCCAAATGAGAGAAAATATACATCAAAATATACATCAAAAACTATACAAAAACAAAAGGAAGGACCTCAACTACACAGGGGCCCTTTGCACAGCTTCGGACTAGCACACTGTTACTTCAAACACACTCAAACAACCATGTGAAAAACAGAGTCATGTATTATAAAAATAGAGTAATATGTATCTTGGTTACAGAACAGCAAAATAACACTATAACAACAATATTAAGAACGTCTTATTTGCGTTGCAAACACTAATATTTATAGAGAAAATGGATAATTGTATCTCAGAGGAATTTCTTCAATGATAGACACGTGAATAGGTCAAAATCCGAGGATTCAGCCTCTCGGTTGCCATGAGCAGTAAATTTATGCGAGGTGGACGTTGGATTGCGTTATGTAGATGGCATGCAGGTGGCTAAAACGGATCCACGAGTTCAGGAACGGCTTCAGGCTTCTTTTATGTGCAAGAACAGAGTTCTAGTTGGCATAGAACTCTCCATCGACCTCCCTTTGACTGGGACCTTTCCTTCCGAATCTGGCTAAGTAAATAAGACCTCATCCACGTATGGACAATTCTTGAGCTGCCCATGTGTCTCATTCCTCCTACTGACACCTGTAACCTATAAAACAATGGAAATGGCTACAAAATTGTCAGTTAGCTGCGCAAAGTGGCTACATTCCGTAGCTGATAAACAAAACCTAGATCAAATAGCACACACAATGATATAATTTGAAAATCACTCAAATACACTCCTGAAATAAACATGTAACAACTCTTGATAGCTTAGGATGCACTGACATGGGAAAATAGAAGAGAAAGGGTTTAAGAAAATTCTTGGAAGAGAGGTAGTTTTGGGGCTCAACATCATGAATGTTTTCTACTTTGGGAGTCTAATGTAAGAGCATTCACCTCAAAAGAATCAATATATTTTAGTAGACATAGGGAGGTCTCGTGTTTTAAGGAAGTTGGTTTCTTAAGTGTTGAATTAATGTAATTATTAAGGTTTTGAGTGATAGAAGCTAGAGTAGGGATTTAATTAAGTATAGTGAGGCATATTTGTAAATGTTCTTGAATTTTAGAGAACATGAGAGATTTAGGATAGTTGAGAGATTTGAGAATTAGTTGTAAGTCTTAGATTAGGATTTGGTTTCATGATTTGTGGATTAGAGAGGATCCTTAGAGATAAGGAAGATATTTTAGGATTTTGCTGAGAAGTTTATGGATCTAAACCAGGAATTGGTTATAGAATCCTTTTGTATAAATGTAAGCCAAAAAGGAAGAGAAAAGGTTAGTCAAGTTAGATAGTTAGTTGGTTAGCTAGTTAGAGGTTGTGAGTTAGATGTTTGATTGTAAGCCTACGGGCAGTTAGGAAAACAGAGGCCACTAATACAGAAGATCAGGCCAAGGAGAGAGTGTTATTGTGTAAATACCTATTTATTAATACAAACAACTTGATTATGAGTTTATGTGTGTGTATGGAGTAATTTAGTTATAATCTGTGTGTGAACTAGAGTAAGTTATGTGTAACAGAGGTTGTAGGTGGAGTTCGAGCAGAACATAGAGAAGAAGAATGATATGAAGGATCGTAATGGATCACTTGAATCCATTCGAAGGATTACAGTCGAGATTCAAGAGTGACTGTGTTAAGAGCATGCGGAGTTAAGCTCGGGAGGAAGTTGCGATGCAGGACATCTAAAGACTGAAACCCTGGAAGAAACCTGAACCCACAGAAGAACACTGAAGAAACGGCATAAAAATGAAGTAAATGGAAAAATGAAGAAGTGAAGTGTTGATGCATAGGATCCATTGAATCAGTTAGATCAACAGACGATATTGTTTGCGATAAGTGGCCAGGATTAAGTCATGTAGAATGGATTCAAGAAATGAACGACAGAGATCAAACCCAAGTGCTTGCGGAAGGTGAATCGCGGAAATTGATTTGGATTGTTAGATAAACAGATTTGTTAGATTGATAGATATTAATGATGGAAGAAGAATGGTGGAGGAATAGATCTGGATCGTCAGATCGACAAATCTGTTAAATCGACAGTGATCGGCAACTGCGGGGTAGGAGAATACAGGTTTCCTTGATCGTGGTTGAAGTCCCGCACTCGCTCCTAACCATCGATCTCATATTCAACCTCTTAGATCGCAGCCAATTGCGGGGGTTAAGGCCGTTTAAACCGTGTGCTAGTTAAAATCACGCAAACCGTAAATTTGATGGCATCTTATATCTAATGGTCATCACGTGCCAATTAGCTCGCGCAATAGTCAAGGAAGAAGGCGGTTTTATCAATGAAGATGTTTGTTGGATGGAGAAAAATGGTAAGTGGTATTCAGGTTGGTCACCTAATTCCATTTATCGACTGACACGTAGCATGCCGCAGGAGAGACAAAACCACTTTATCGAGCAAGTAATCCTCGTCCAAGTGCCTCACCTGATATCGTTGTTAACCATTGGATCAAGTGTGCTTTGATCAATGGTGGGGGATCGTCGATTAGTTTCGCATCACATATTTCATGAGTGAAGGAACCTTAGCCTTAAGAAAATGTGATTTGCGATGTGCGATGCTCAGATGTATAATAAACCATTAGATTGAAGGGTGAGATCAACAGAAGAGATTGAAGCCGATAAGGGTTGGGCTTGAGCGGACCCGAGAAGTTTATCAACGCGATTTAAATGATTTGAGTTCCAATGGATGAATGGGTTTAAGTGGCGATACGACGTGACAGTCGTTGATCTGATGGAGTAAAATCAACTGTGAAAGATGAATGCGATAAAGGTAGAGCGTCGGAAAATGTGCAAAAGTTGTGGATTGACGGAAAGGTAAATCTTACGTGTATTTTGTGTGTATTTCTATTATATAAGAATTATAATAGAAATAAAGTGGATAAAGGTTTTATGTGTTAAATTCAAATATAAGCAAAGTTAAGAGTGGGCTTTGGTTAATATGTGTGGGGTATAGAATTAACCAAAGCTTATGAGGGTGAATAAAGTTCTGCTCAAAAGTATTAATGATCCGGATTTAAATAGGAACGCAATAGATTACGGAGATAACCATAAATACAGAAATGCGATAACCATAAATAAAGAGATGCAGCGGAAATAACACTTCATTTTATTAATGGAAAATACCGAAATATGCTT
>APFE030540070.1:53414-70316 GCA_000404065.3 Pinus taeda | reverse complement strand
GTAAGTTGCGCTACAATTAAGGAAACTGAAAATGCTGAAAGAGACAATTGTGGGGGTCCAAATGGGATAGGTGGGTGGCCACCAACATCCACCTGGATCAATTAATTAAGGTTAAGACTATGGACAGTCAAATATAAGGTTTCCGCATAAAACTTAATTAAGAACATTAAACCTTGGTTTAAGAAGGTTTTCACCATGGATCAAGTGATTAAGGCTTGGGACCAGTGACATGCAATTTTATTTGCATAATGTGGGTATTGTTGACTTAAGTTGGCATCATTTTGGTATCACAGCAGAATTGTGGTTGAAACATTTGGTATCAAAGAAACACAAAGAAATTATGTGTGAAAAATCCTTTGAAAAGAATTTAGAACAGAGTTATGTTTTAAGGTGTGTATCCAGGCAAGAGGAGATCAGATTCTAATCTGACAAATAGTAGGCACACAGAGATAATGTGTAGCAGAACTTGCAGATGCAAGGGAACAAAGGACAATCCATTCAAAGTGCAAGAGAATGGTAGAACAAGATCATGCAGAGATCTTGAAGGTGAGATGATATGTTTTGTTTTCATTTGATTTGAAGATTAGAGAGTTGTAGTTTTTATATTGATGCACAGGTAGCATCATAAGAAGGTGAGAAGATTACAACAACCTAGAGCAAGGAATTCTCAATTGGTTCTAGAGGAAAGAACCAGAGAAATGCCAAAAGACTGAGCTCAAGGGAGAGAAGCTTAGTTAAGCTTATGTAGCAAGAAGGAGACTTGTTACTGCAAAGGTATTGTTGCATTTCACAAAGGAAATTCCATAGATGATGTGGGTAGAATTTCTAAGTAATGAAGGACGCTGATAAGAATTTCTAAGTGAAAGAAGAGGTGGTCAGAACCAAGTATTTCATTGTGATTGAAATACAAGAAGACAATTGTATTCTTAAAAAGTGCAGATGAGTTGAAGCTTAGAAGGAGGAGAGAGAAGTGCTCAAAAAATGTTCCAAAGACAAAGAACCAAGGGCTTGCCAAAAGACCAAGTATAGAGGAAATCTTGGTGAGGTAAGTGGCAGCAAGCAGGACTTGTTGTTGCAGAGGGTTTAGTTCAGCTCATAGTGAGTGAGTGAAGAAATCATAGAGATGGAGAAGAAGTGGCTATTGATAGTCATAGCAGAGGTTCTGAAGAAGACCACATCAGAAGAAAAGTTAAGAAGGAGGATGCTAAGGCAAATGGCAAGAGAATGAGTCAAGAGGAGTTTGACAAGGAAATTGCAAAGATAAAAGAACAACTCGATGCATTAAGGAGGATACTGGAGGAAATTCAGAGACAAGGTTGGGTCTTGAGGAAAAGGGCAGTATAGTGGGATAAGTTATAGAGAAGGCTACAACAGAGGCAAGTAAAGTGTCTGATAGAAAAACTCAGAGAAGATGAGTTGGAAATGGAAGTGTACATTTGTGAACGAGAGCAGGGTGAAGTTCTGGTTGAAGAAGAAGGAATTATTGATGATTTTTTGAACTGTTGGACAAATGCAGACCAACAGGAGAATGTAAAACCTTATATTGTTAAATCTAATAATTTTGATGTGATTACAGGTTTTGCAGAGGATGAGAAATATTTTGAAGTTGTCAAAAGTATGGAAGAGTATTTTTTAGAAGATAAAAACTTTGAAGTAAAGAATGATGGAGAATGTCTCTTGAATGAGAAAAGCAGCGACTTATTGCAGCATAAAGAATTTAGTAATACATTGATGTTTGAAGCTGTGACAACACAGGGAAAAATTCTTGTGAAAGGAGATGAAATTCAGTTTGAAGAATTGATATGTGAAGCAACAGTTGAGACTGTTGAACCTTGTAATTTTCAAACTGATAATTTGTGTATAAATACAAGAATCATAAGTAATGATGAAGTACTTATGAAGTGTCATAGAGAAATTGAGTTGCTGGATTATTTGCTGGGAAATTCAGAGTATGACAGTGTGATTGTAGAGGAAGGAGTTCACTACAGTGGAAAAGAGCAGAAAGACATCATTAGAGCAGATGATGTGAAAGGGAGACTAACTGATAGCCTTGAGAGTACATTAAAGAATTCTTTAAAGAGGTTGAATCAGCATACTGATGTGTTGATAGAAGAGGAGAAATCAGAGCAACATACTGAAGTGTTGTCAAAGGAAGAAGAGGAACTTAGGCCTTATGTTTTTTATTTTAATAATTGTTTTGTGAGTGCAGGTTTAGTTGTAGATGCTGGAGGAAATTTGGCACAGATGAGTAGCCAAGTAAAGATGGTAGAAGAGGATTTTGTGGACGAATTTAATTCATGGAACAGAAATGTTCAATTGCTGGAGAGAATGCTAGAAAGTCAAGATTCAATGCAGAAAGAAATAATCATGAAAGAGGGTAAGGATGAAAGGGAGACAGAAAAAGTAAGAATAAGCGAAAAAAGAATAAGAGTAAGAATTCAACAACTTCAAAGAGAAGAAGAACAGTTTCAAGAGTTAGTGGATAATAGCAACAACCTGAAACAAAGAGAAAGAGGTAGAAGTAAGTGGTAGAGTATGGACCAGTCCAAGGATGTGCTGGAAATGGAGATTGAAGAATTATGGCAGTTGATGATGAAACAATCCATATGGAGAAGATTGACAACAGCAGGAAGGATGACCAATCAAAACTTGAACCTGATTGACAAGGAGAGGAAGATGAAACAGAAGACAACAGACATAAAACAACAACAAAGGTGTAGAGCATTCAGACAACTACAAACTAAAGTTTGGGACCCTGGAGGTTTTCTATCAACATATGAAGGCACATGATCAAGAGATCATAAATGTTTTCTACTTTGGGAGTCCGATGCAGGAGCATTCAGCTCATAAGAATCATTGTATTTTAGTAGACATAGGGGGGTCTTGTGTTTTAAAGAAGTTGGTTTCCTAAGTGTTGAATTAATGTAATTATTAAGGTTTTGAGTGATAGAAGCTAGAATACGGATTTAATTAAGTATAGTGAGACATATTTGTAAATGTTCTCGAATGTTGGAGAACATGAGAGATTTAGGATAGTTGAGAGATTTGAGAATCAATTGTAAATCTTACATTAGGAGTTGGTTTCATGACTTGTGGATTAGAAATGATCCTTAGAGATAAGGAAGAGATTTTAAGATTTTGTTTAGAAGTTTATGGATCTAAACCAGGAATTGGTTATAGAATCCTTTTGTATAAATGTAAGCCAAAAAGGCAGAGAAAAGGTTAGTCAAGTTAGAGGTTGTGAGTTAGAGGTTTGATTGTAAGCCTACGGGTAGTTAGGAAAACAGAGGCCACTGATACAGAAGATCAGGCCAAGGAGAGAGTTCCTGTGTAAATACCTGCTTATTTATATAAGCAACTCAATTTTGAGTTTATGTGTGTGTATGGAGTAATTTAGTTATAATTTGTGTGTGAACTAGAGTAATTTGTGTGTAACATAGGTTGCAGGTGGAGTTCGAGTAGAACACAGAAAAGTGGAATGATATGAAGGATCGTAATGGATTGCTTGAATCCATTTGAAGGATCACAGTCGAAATCCAAGAGTGACTGTGTTAAAAGCATGCAGAGTTAAGCTCAAGAGGAAGTTGTGATGCAGGACATCTAAAGACCAAAACCCTGGAAGAAACCCAAACCCACAGAAGAACACTAAAGAAATGACATAAAAACAAAGTAAAGGGAAGAACGAAGAAGTGAAGTGTCGATGCATAGGGTCCGTTGGATCAACTAGATCAACGGACGAGATTTTTTGTGATAAGTGGCCAAGATTAAGTCGCATAGAATGGAGTCAAGAAATGAATGGCGGAAATCAAACCCAAGTTCTTGCAGAAGGTGAATCATCAAAATTGATATGGTTTGTCAAATCAACAGATCCGTTAGATCGATGGATATTAATGACAGAAGAAGAATGGGGGAGGAATAGATCTGGATAGTCAGATTGACAAATCTATTAGATCGACGGTGATCAGCAACTACGGGGGTAGGATAGTACAGGTTTCCTTGATTGTGGCTGAAGTCCGGCACTCGCTTCTATCTGCCAATCTCATAATCAACCTCTTAGATCACAGTCAACTGCAGGGTTAAGGTTGTTTTAAACCATGTGCTAGTTCAAATCCTACAAACCATAGATTTGATGGTGTCTTATATCTAACGGTCATCGCGCGCCAATCAGCTTGCGCAATAGTCAAGGAAGAAGGCGGTTTTATCAATGAAGCTGTTTATTGGATGGAGAAAAAGTAGCAAGTGGTAATTCGGGTTGGTCACCCAATTCCATTTATCGACTGACACATAGCATGCTACAGGAGAGAGAAAACCACTTTATCGAGCAGGTAATCCTCGTGCAAGTGCCTCACTCGATATTGTTGTTAACCATTGGATCAAGTGTGCTTTGATCAACGGTAGGGGATTACCAATTAGTTTCGCATCACAATATTTTATGAGTGAAGGAACCTTAGCCTTAAGAAAATGCAATCTGCGATGTGTGATGCTCGGGTGTATCATCAACCATCGAATTGAAGGGTGAGATCAACGGCGGAGATTGAAGCCGATAAGGCTTGGGCCTGAGAAGACACGAGAAGTTTATCAACGCGAGTTAAGTGATTTGAGTTCCGATAGATGAATGAGTTTAAGTGGCATTACGACGTGATAGCCATTGATTTGATGGAGTGAAATCAACGGTGGAGGATGAATGCGATAAAGGTAGAGCGTCGGAAAATGTGCAAAGGTCGTGGATTGGCAGAAAGGTAAGGCTTACGTGTGTTTTGTGTGTATTTCTATTATATAAGAATTATAATAGAAATACAACAGATAAAGGTTTTATGGGTTAAGTTCGAATATAACCAAAGTTAAGAGTGTGGTTTGGTTAATATGTGCGGAGTATAGAATTAACCAAAGTTTATGAGGGTGAATAAAGTTCTGCTCAAAAGGATTAATTAAGGTTAAGACTATGGACAGTCAAATATAATGTTTCTGCATAAAACTTAATTAAGAACATTAAAACTTAGTTTAAGAAGGCTTTCACCATGGATCAGGTGATTAAGGCTTGGGACCAGTGACATGCAATTTTATTTGCATAATGTGGGTATTGTCGGCTTAGGCTGGCATCACTTGTTGACATCAATCCCAATAATATCCCCCTTTGGAATTGATGGCAACCTTCTTAGCCAATCTGAACCTGATCCTTCCATCTGAAACTACTTTTTCTACCTAAAGTTGACATATGAAGACTAGTCTCCTCTCTCTCTACCCCTTTGACATTAATGACAAAGGGAAATACTATTGAAATTTCAATACTAGAAAACTAATTTTATCTTGATAATTGCTTCTAATGATTTATAATTTAATTGTTTCATATCACATGAATCATTAAGTAATTATACAGAAAATATCAACAATAGAATAATGATAATAGTAGGATGATAAAGAGACACAAATTTACCCTGGGAAAAACCCAACAAACTTTTATTCTAAGGAGAATCCAATCTTTAGCTAAAGTTTAAAATAAATATTGTCTAGAAATTTGTGTCAATATCCAAGCCTAAATACCAATCATACCTGGTAAAAATTCTTCAACTATAATTTTTGGTCAAATCCTTCAAAACAGGGAAGTCAATGTACAAAATTTTGGTCAACAGATATCTTCAATCCCACAATCAGCGACATGAGGTAAATTCAACCTGAGATGATTTAAATACGAAAAGTGTAGGCTTCATGAAATAATTTGCAAGCTAGTTCATGTCTTTTAGGCAATGGATCGGGGTTGCAAAAGTACACAAACTTAAGTAATTTTGCAGAATTTTAACAGTTAAAAGTAAACAAACATGTACCATCAAACAAAAGAAAATTGATAATGGAATTCACCCCTCTTGGGCTACGTCTTCGGGTCCAACTTCCAGTGGTGAACATTTTATTATATGTTTAAATGTTCAGTACATCAACATACAAGCTTCAATCTACAAAAATAACATTGTCATTGTGTCAAGAATCCTCAAAAACCCCTATCTAAGCTCTTCTTGAGCTCAAAAACACTGAAAAATGAGCAAGTCATGCCTCTTTCTTCAAGGTTGCCTATAAACTCTGCAACAAGAACATAGCACTCTACAAAATTTTCAACGAAATGAACATAGCCCAATTGGTTGGAGTGGTATGGTGGAGGTCATAGGTTCGACCCACAACTCTCGTTGTTGATTATGTTGGTTAGTTATTAAAATATATTATTATTTTTTAAATACAGACCTCTACCCCCACTCGATTATCCCTCTCCTTGTTCCGCGTAATGCATATTCCTGGGCCTTAGGCAGGGTGCCACATGCCCCACCCCCACATACACATTGATGGCCCCATTAAATGCGTCATAGACCATGGGCCTGGTCAATAGGGCATGCCCTTTGGCCCACCTTTCCCCCCAACCATAAATTTTGTCAATAATAAATATAAAATGTTGACCTTCGATTAACAAGAAACATTGTAGCCCAATTGGTTGAGCAGGTGGTTTGTATAATCGAGGTGTTGTGTTTGAGCCGAGTGGAGGCTCATGTGTCACATAAACCCAATTTTTCACAACTTCCAAGGGCCACATGGTGGCCTCTCATACGGCCACACAACACCCTCTAATTGGCCCATGTGGTGGCCTGTGATTAGCCCCAATATAATCCCATCCACCAATAACCATTCGCCACATTTCCTCGGGGGATTGGCCCACATGTCATCCATACAACCCAGTGATCCAACTGGAATCAGCACCACATCAACATATAGTTTTCCACGTGGAATTCAAGAGTCATTGGAATCAAAACAACAAGCTTTATGATTCCCCATTGGAAGCTTTTGGACCACCAAAAGTCTATTTTTAATCAAGTAAGTGAGGGTACATCTCCCTCACTTTCCTGGTCTCTATCCACCTTGATTTGCTTGAATTGGTACCTTTGAGCCCCAAACAAAGATACTCCACATTGTCCTTGTGTGAAGTTTTTATCATCTTGTCAAGAATAGTGTCTACTTGCAACTCATTTAATTATTCAGGGGCAAAAACTTCTATAGATGGAATCTGAACATTCTCTTCTTGATCAACGATCATAGAAGGCTCATACAATCTAGAGTTTTCCACATTCACAACATAATAAATTTGCATTGAAGGTGTCAAATCCAATCGAAAAGCATTGTTAGCAATCTTTTCCAAGATTTTGAAAGGACCATATTTGATTGGTTTGAGGTTTTTACCTTCACTTTGTTATCTTTCCTTGTTGATGCACAACAAAACATGATCTCCCACTTGGAAATCATGATCAACCCAATGCTTATCATATCTTGCTTTATACTTGGCTTGGCTTTTCTCTAGTTGGTCTTGTACCCTTTGATGCACTAATTGGATTTGTTCAATGAAATGCTTGGCTTTGTCCACATCACTATGTCCATCTACTACAATATATTCACCAAAATAAAATCCAAAGAAGACTTTGGTAAATAACCCAAACAAGCTTCAAATGGATATACTTGCGTAGATGAATGCTTGACATGATTGTAGGCATGTTGGATGTATTGAAAATGCTCATCCCACAGTTTAGGATGCTTACCATAGTATCCTCGAAGGAGATGCACTACTGTCATGTTCATTACTTTTTCTTGGTCGTCAGTTTGTGGATGAAATGTTGTGCTTTTCTTCAACTTTGTGTCCATGGGTTCCCATAAACTTGACCAAAACTTCCCAATAAATCAAGATCTTGATCATAAATAATCGAAGTAGGTAACCCAAAATGAACCCATACATTTTGGAAGAACATCTTTGCAGTTTGTTCAGATGTAACCTATTTCTTATAAGGCATCAGCACAAACATTTTGCTGAAACGATCCACTACCACATATAAATAATCATGACCTTTTCTAGACATTGTAGTCCCCCAACAAAATCCATAGAAATACTTTCCCAAGGATGAGAAGGGATAGGAAGTGGAGTGTACAAACCCAATTTCCTATTACTTGGATTGCTAGTTGCACACAAAATATCATTTTACATATCTTGATACAATGTCATTCATACGAGGCTAATAACAATACCTATGTAGTTGATCAATTGTTTTTCCTACACCAAAGTGACCAACAATAAGGGAAGTATGGTATTCCCTTATGGCATTAACTCTTTCATCCCGTGGATTACACAACTTTCCAAGATGATACAATAATTTTTTATGAACATGATAATCCAACTCTTCAACATGATTGCCTTAACTCAAAATTGCATAAACATCTTTAAAATATTCATCTTAAGCATATTGTTCAATATAACTTTCATGCATGATTGAGTTATGCTTAAGAATGACATATGCATTAACAATAGGCCTTGAGAACATATCTTCCACTTTGTTGTAAATACCTTTCTTATACCTGATAACCAAATTAAATCGCTGCAAAAATCCCATCCATCTAAAATGTCTAGCTTGTTGTAGCTTGGTTTGTGATTGCAAATATTGCAAAGGTTGATGGTCATTATGAATAATCTTTCTTTACCCATAGAATAATTCTTCCACTTCTTTATGCTTTGTACCAAAGTATACTACTCTTTATCATAAGTTGGATAGTTAATTATTGCATTGGAAAAGGTCTCAGAGTGATAATATATTGGCTTACCATGTTTCATCAAAACTGCTCCCATAGCATATTGGCTTGCATGTGTTTGAATTTCAAATGGTTGCTTGAGATATGGAAGTGCTAGAACTGGTGTTGTATTGATTTTCTCTTTCAAAGTGTCAAAGGATTTCTATTGCTTGCCTCCCCACTGAAAGACCTGCTTCACACTTGTTAGAGCATGTAATGATGTTGCAATGAATGAGAAATTAGCGATAAATTTTCTCCAATATTGGGTTGCTCCTAGAAAGCTTCAAACTTCTGTTACATTATTGGGCTTAAGCTAATTCATAATAACATCAAATTTGGAGGGATAAATCTTTAATGCACCACCTCCTACAATATGACCTAAGTAAACCAAAGAGGTTTTCCAAAATTCACATTTAGACATCTTCAAATACAACTTTTCCTTTTTAAAGACATCTATAACTTGCTTTACATGCTTGACATGATCTTCATGAGTCTTACTAAAAATCATAAAATAATCTAAATGGTCGCAATAAAACATTCATAACTCTCATGAATGTGGAGGGTGCATGACAAATCCCAAATGACATAACTAGCCATTCAAACAAGCCTTGTTTTGTCTTGAAAGCAACTTTCCAAATATCATCTTTAATAATCCTTATCTCATGATAACCATTTCTCAAGTCTAACATAGTAAAATAAACAACATCCTTTAAATGATCTAGCAAATTATCAATGCGAGGAGTAGGATAATGATTATTTACCGTGATCTTTTTTAAAGTTTGGACATCCACACACATGTGCCAAGTACCATCTTTCTTTGGAACTAGAACAATAGGAGACCCACAAGGATATGTACTTGGTTTGATGACCCATTTGTCAAGCAACTCTTGAATTTTCTTCTTGATCTCTGCATTCTTCAAAACTGACATTATATACATGCCAATATTCAGATGTGATGCATCTTGTTGCAAGTGTATCTCATGTCAGATTCCTCTTTTTGGAGGTAACCCTTCAAGTTCCTAAAACATCTTGTCATAAGTATTGACAACTTCAACCAATTCATGCTTGAGTTTAGAATTACATCTTGAGAAAGCCTCAAATTCAGAAGTATATTTATCTTTAATCATCAACAACGCAAAATTATTACTAGCATTCACAAGTCTTTTCATTTTTCCTGCACTAACAAGAGATAAGTTCACCTTCTTGTGATGTGCTCTAATAATAGACTTAGCTCCATATTTGAAAAGATGATATTTGTTCTCATGATGATAGAATATTCATTTTCAGTTATATAAATATGGACTCAATAAGACAATCCCACAAATATCAAGTGGTACAACATCAAGCTATACCTCATCTATAAAATTAGCAGTGATGGAAAATTGAGTTTACATTTTCTTGTTACTTGCAATTTGGCATCATCACATACCCAACCCAAAGGGTAAGATTTTGTATGAGGTGTAGTCTCTAAATTAAGTTTCTTGACAATTGCTTCATAGATAAGATTGACTTGAGATCCACTATCAAATAGTGTATCAACCTTTGTATGTTTTGTAATGACCCTGGTATGAAAAAGCTCACCTCTTTCTTTATCATTTTGAGATTCAACACGCTTGCTAAAAGAACTAGTACTTGCATTAGAAGCTATATATTTCATCCCCATGGTCATGATTTTGGTTTCATTGCCTGAATCATGTCCTAGTTCTTGTTGAGTTGTAACAACAATATTTTGTCTCAATTCTGGATGTAATTCCCAACAATGGTCTTCATCATGACCATCTTTTGAACAATGTTTACAAGTAAGTATATCTCCCTCTTTCTTGAAGGTAATATTATTCTTACCTTTATTAATATTAATAAAGCTTTACCTTTAGGCACTGCAATCGTTGCGCGCGCGTTCCAGCTGAGGGTTTGCTCTGCGCTGCAGGTCGTGGCCGCCTTGCCTTGGCTGGGACTTCCAAGATCGCCTGTCCTCATGGAGGCGCTAGGTACTCCTCAGGAGCCTCCCATCTCTCCCCCTCCGCCCTCTGCCACTGATGCATTCAAAACTCTGTTGGCTTCCTTGCCCAAGAAGAAGAAAGTGGAAGCTGCAAAGTTCGTGAAGAAGTTGGATGACATCCCTGAGATTGCTCTCCTGCCAGAAGGGCCGATCCAAGTTGCCCTGTCTCTTGCAGATCGTGCCCTCGTCGGCCAGTTCACAGGGCTCTGGCAATCCCCAAAATCCACAGAGAACTGGGTGGCCAAGAACTGGGCACCCTTGATAAAAGACAAAGTAACCTCATACTTTCTCGGGAGAGGCTACTTTTTGTTTGAGTTCACTGCAAAAGAGGACAAGGATTTGATTTTCCGAAATGGACCTTACTTCATGGGCCCTCAAGGACTGTATTTGAATAAATGGACGCCAAACTTCGATCTAGCAGTGGATGTGTCCACAGCGGTCCCGGTGTGGGTGAGACTCCCCAACCTTCTAGTGCACTGTTGGAATTTGGATTCTCTAAAGCACATATGAAACACCCTAGGCAAATTTATAGACAAGGCTAATAACAAAGATCAGTATGACTGCACCAAAATTTGTGTGGAGGTAGATCTAGAAATCGGGCTACTGGAAGCCATCATAATAATCGTAGGTCCCTGGACTCATGTGCAGAAACTTGATTATGAGTAGCTGCACTTCAAATGTCGGAAGTGCCACATCTATGGCCATTTTGCTAGAGACTGTTCGTCCAATGGTGTGGAAGAAAAAGGGAAAGAAGAGGGCTGGGACCAGGTAAAGCGCACCAAAATCTCTCACAAGAAGACTGCAAATGCAACTGCTAAAGCTCTGCAAACGGGTCCTGCTCAGAAACCAACCATGGAAGGACAAGGGAACAAATTCGAGCTCCTAGGATCTGAAACCATGATCTCCCAAGAGGTAGAGATCCCAAAGGAAATTTCTCCCTCCAAAGCTTCCCCCTCCATCAAAAGTGGAAGTGTAGCAGAGAGATCCAAAGGGAAGATCTCAGAAGAGGAGGAGGAAACCTAAGAATCTGATAAATCAGAAGAAGAAGGAGAAATAGGAGAATCTCAATCCTCTCCCAGAACAGCTATTGGAAAAGGACAAGCTTCATGGCAGCCAACCAACTCTAGAGAAGCTATTGGAAAAAACCCCAAAGACGACGAGGAACCAATCTCAGGGCTCCAAGGGAGCCCACCACAATAAAAATAAATGATGAAGATAGTCTCCTGGAATTGTAGGGGTATGGGCACTAGAGCCAAGGAAGAAGCACTAAAAAGTTTAATAAGATTGGAAGCCCCAGATATCCTCCTCATCTAGGAGACCAAAATGGAGGATGCAGCTTTCCTCCAAGCAAGTAAAAAATTTTGGAATAAAAGTGGAGCGCAAGCAATTTCTACCCGTGGAGCCTCAGGAGGGCTTGGGTCGCACTGGAATCCTAATAAGTTCTCATTAATCTCTGAGATTCTGAATACTCATTGGAATTTCTTAAAAATGCAGCATTTAGAAACTAAGGAGTTCATTTGTCTATTCAATGTGTATGTTCCTAACAATGCACGTGAGAAAAAAAATTGTTGGGATTCCATAAAAATTCTGGCAGATCTAGAGAACCTGGAAAACATCATCATAGCCAGAGACCTCAATCTCACCTCTCTTGTCAGAAAAAAGAGGAGGCAACATTGTAAGGGATCCGGCAAGAGAATGGGCGGAGGATATCATGCAAGACTAGGACCTGCTAGACATCAAGCCTGTTACTGGTAAGTTTACTTGGTCAAATAAGAGAGCTGGTCCTGGGCATATAGCGGCAATACTTAATAGATTTTTTCTTTAAAGCTCCTTCCTGATTCTTGGGCTAGAGGCTAGAATGCACATCCTTCATAGTATTGTATCGAACCACAAGCCCGTTAGTCTTGAGCTGTTGGCTCCCAAGGATCTGGGGCCTATCGCTTTCAGATTTAGTTCTCTATGGACTAAAGAGGCAGACTTCATGCAAAAGGTTAGGGATTGTTGGAAAGACCTAGTCAAGGGTCCCCATTTTTTGTTTGGGAGGAAAACCTTAGAAGAGTAAAAGCAATGCTAAAAAACTGGGCCAAGACCTTGCCCAATCCTGCTACTGAAAGGAAAAAAATTCAAAACTCCCCAGAAATGCAGCATCTCCATCTAGAAGCAGCTGAAATCACCAAAGAAGAGCTGGACAAGGAGTCACAGCTACAACAGAAATTTCATAAGGCTTGCTTGGCTGAAGAATAATTCTGGAGGCTCAAATCCAGGAGTCTATGGCTCAAAGCAAGTGATAGAAACTCCTCTTTTTTTCATAAGCAAGCTCAAGCCAGGAAATTCTGTAACTCCATCTCTGAAATCAAAGAAGAAAACTGCACTTTAAAGGATTTTTCCAGCATAAAAAAGGCAGCTCATGAACATTTTAAGAAGATGCATAGTGAAGACATGGAGGCTGGCCAAAGCTCTAATCTCTTGAATGTTGTTCCCCGCCTTATCACTACTAGAATGAACCAGCTGCTTGAAAGCAAAATCAACAAAAATGAAGTCGGGGACACCCTCTTTGCAATGGAACCCGACAAAGCCCCGAGACCGGACGGTTTTACAGCTAGATTTATTTAGAACTGTTGGCAGATTGTGGAGAAGGAGTTCTTTAAAATGATTCAAAAATCCCAAGATTCTCATAAAATTGGAGGTTTCACAAATTCAACATTTCTCGTTCTCATCCCCAAGGAAAAAGGAGAAAACTCATTCGATAGATTCTGCCTAATTTCCTTATGTAACATTGGATACAAAGTGATAACCAAAGTGATAGCGAACAGGTTGAGAAATATTCTCCCCAAAATCATCCCAGAGAACCAACGAGGATTCATTCATGGCAGACAGCTAGTGGATAACTTCATCCTAGTCCAAGAGGCGATCCATTCCAGTCTTCATCGACAAGAAAAAGGTATGGTCATTAAACTGGACCTACCAAATGCATTTGATTGAGCAAGGCATAGCTTTTTGATAGATGTTCTGCACAAGTTGGGTTTTGGTCAAAATATTATCAACTCGATCCAAGCTTGTATCTCGGAGCCCTAGATTGCCCCCTTAGTAAATGGTAGGGCTGCTGATTTCTTCAAAGCCTCTAGAGGGCTGAGGCAGGGGTGTCCCCTCTCACCCCTCCTCTTTGTGCAACAAGCTTCTATCCTCGGATTTTATTTAGATAAGAAACAGCAAGATCAAGAAATAGCTCGCCTGAGCATAGCAAGAGGGGTAAAAAACATCAACCACACCTTTTTCGCTAATGATACCTTGCTGTTGGGGGCTGCAACTCCACTTTCAGCTGCCAGATTTAAAGAAGTGCTGGAAGATTACTATGAAGTCTCGGGAAGTGAATTAAATAAGGGAAAATGTCATATCTACTACTAGAATACCTCTCCCTCATCTGCAAACTCCATTGCCAGATGTCTAGGTTTTTCAACCTCTTCAAATTGGAACTCTTTCAAATATCTTGGCCTTCCCATCTTCCAGAAGAGGGCCTTGAGCAAATACTGGAATCCTCAGATAGAGAAATTCAAATAAAAAATGTAGGCCTGGGGATCCCCCTGGCTCAACATTGCTGGCAAAACAGTGCTTATCAAAGCAGTACTCAGTAGCCTACCTTTATTCCAATTCTCTGTTCTCTTGGCACCTGTGGGTATCCTCAAGAAGATGGAGGAGCTAATCATAAAAATTTTCTAGAAAGGAGGCAAGCAAAATGAAAAGAAGATCCCTCTAGTCAACTGGGGAATTGTCACCAAGCCACTTCAGGAGGGAGGGCTGAATTTCAAAGATCTCTGTGCTCAAAACTTAGCCATGGGAGCAAAGTTGATTTGGAAAATCATAGCTCCCAAAACAGGTTGGGTGCATTTAGCATTGTGGAAAAAATACTTCAAAGGACGGAGACTCCAATGCTTGGATCAGTCCAAATCCCATCTCAGAACCCCCTTTAGCATGCTCTGAAACAAAGTTGCCCCTCTGATAAGTGCACACTCCTTTTGGATACCTGGGAATGGTAAATCTATCAACTTGTGAGATGACAGCATCATGAACAGGTCCCCACAGGTAGAATCGATCCCCATGACCGAGCTGAGGAATTGGTTGAAAGACACCAACATCAAAACGTTGTGGGATATTTCGAACTGGAACAGTGACTGCTGGTCTGGTTGGAAACAACTCTCGGTTCCACTCGCACTGCAAAACGACTACGCAGCGTTCCTTAACATTTTGCATGGGTTGGCTCCTACCCACGCTCGAAGGAAAGACGTGTGAGGCTAAGGTCCACATCGGGATGGATTCACAGTTTCTCTGGGCTACTCCAAGTGTGTGGAAAGACCTCACATCCCTCCTAACCCTCCTCCTTAGATTGGCATCTGGAAATTTCCCTCTATTCCAAAAATCAACCATTTCTGTTGGCTGCTCTACCACCAAAAAATCCTTACAGATGACAGGTTACAGAAGAGGGGCTTCTTCGGTCCTTCAAGGTGCACGTTATGCAAAGAAAGTCCAGAAACAACAATTCATCTCATGTTAGAGTGCAAATTCGCAGGCCTTATCTGGCAAGAGCTTCTTGGAACTTGGAATTTTAAGTTCACCTTCCCCTGTTCCGTCCTAGACCTGTTTGCTGGATGGTTGGCTAGATACCCAGGCCCAAATCCAAAAAACAAAATAATCATAGCAGCTTGGACTGCTCTTCCTAAATTCATCAGCTGGCAAATCTGGTTAGAGAGGAATAGAAGGATATTCAAAAATAAAGAACAGGACTTCAGACTTGTTGCAAATACAATAAAATGCCAGTTAAATGATTGTCTGAGAGACAAAAGGGATGATACAAATCTATGTTAGCAAGATATTGAGTTGGGTTCTGCACTCAATCTCCAATTCCAAAAATTGACCACCATACCTATCTTTCTCAAAGATTGGCAAATAAAAAAAAAATGAAGAAGAATTTCAGTGCAGGATTTCCAAGCAAACACTTCCTTCTCTCTTCTTTGACAGGGCAGCCAAGGGAAACCCAAGAATTGTTGGTGCAGGAGGGCTCATAATAAACTCAGAAGAAACTTCTATCCACAGATATGCTTGGGGACTGGGTCACTCCTCAAGCATGCAATCTGAAGCGATGGCCCTTCTTCAAGGGATCAAACTACTCAAAGAGTTGGGCCACAAGAAGGCAAATGTCTTTGGTGATTCGCAGGTCATCATCAAAGCAATGGCGACCAATACTAATCCAGCAGATCTACATCTTGCAAGGACGATTACAAGGATCAAAGACATGACAAAGCCCCTGATTTTGAAATTCTTCCATGTATTGAGAGCAAACAACAAAGAGGCAAACATAGAGGCAAACAATGCAGCCCATCTATCTACTGAGACTATTCTCAGAGACAAAGAAACCTCATGGGACCCAATCCCCTAATCTTCCATGTTTTACTGCATTTTATTGAAACAGTTTGTATGCATCCATAAGCTCAAGAAAGCAGCAGCAATAAATCACATTATAAAATGTAAAAAGAGGCGACTCATAAGCGTATGTGCTATGTCCCTCTTGTTGGAAAGGCGCTCAAAGATCAGCTCCATTATCTGTAATCTGAATTGTGGCTTTTTGCCAAAAATCTAATGAAATCCCATAACCGTTTTTATATATATATATATATATATATATATATATATATATCTATATATATTCTTCTTACCTTTGCCTTTTTAAATGTCCCCTTTCCTTTTTCGCCATATTTAAAGGGTTTCTTGTTGGACACATGCGGAACATTCTTTCCTCTTGATTCTAAATGAGTAGCTTGAACACATACTTCATCTAGATTGGTGAGGTTAAACATAAATATAGTATGTCCCAACTCAATATGGAATCTTTAGTTATCGATTTAATCTATTGGTCCTTTCTTTCCCTTATAGATTGTTTTCCCTTCTCAACTATCCCTTTGAATTTCTTGATTGCAATATTTGAATTGCTTCCACCTATCACTCTGACAAATTTTATCTTTGTCTGCAATTTTCTGTGATTATCAGAGTTTAAAGAATTTGTTTCCGGAATTTTATCCACAACGAACATTTTTAATTAACATTTCAAGTCCAACCCAGGACCCATAATCAAGAGTAATTAATGAGAAAAAGAGGAGAGAAAAAAAGGTATAAATAGATAAAAAGGAAAAGGAAGAAAATAAGCCCACAAAAAATGAAAATCTAAAACCTAAAAACCTAAAAGGGATTGGATTAATGAATTAATTTATTAGGATATGATGATGTAATTGATTAAATAATATATTGGGATTAATTAATTAGAAAGT
>APFE030540070.1:21155-53169 GCA_000404065.3 Pinus taeda | reverse complement strand
AATATTAACGTTAATTATATTAAAGTTAATAATATATAAATGTATAGAAGGAATTATAATAATATAGTACCCATTCATTAGTGAGTATATTAGAATATTCTATAACATATTATCTAATTAATTAGTAAATTAATTAAGTGAATTTAGTCATTTTAAAGTAATAAAGAAAAACTAATGGCTAAGTTAATTTTGTTAACTGTATATTAATGTAAAATATACAAAGAGACCTAAGAACTATAGAATTATGAAGAAAGAAGGAAAAATATTAATATTAATAGAGTAATAGTATTAATACTAATACTCTGATTAGCGTATAATGTTAATTTTAACATATAAAGGTAGGGAACAAGCCTTAACACTGAGAGAGTATAGGGAACCAACTCTTACTATAAGAATGTTGAGAGGAGGAAATCTTCCACAAGTTTGGCAGTGTCAGTGTTAGTAACCTCGTAGAGAACTTAGATAACATATTCTAGGGGAATGCTGGTGAATAATGACACCACATCAAAACTAGTGATTAGGTCATCATTGTTCGCTTTATCGTCCTTGATAATTTTATCAAAGTCGTATGAATATTTGATGATGGAGTCAGTGTGGCCAACAAGGGGTCCTAATTTTCTAACCACATACATGGCTAATGCGTAAGTGCGAGAACGAACAATATTAACAATAGGTATTATAATGGAACTCCATTTTTATGAATTTTTAGGAGACCATAGATTATAAGTGTTATTTCAAACACTGAGGGGAGTTTTGTCTTTATTCTTCCATCAAGGTTGGAGTTTTGTATTACTTTCTTAACTTCAATAAAGACTTTTGAGATGGATTTTTTGTCTAACTTTTTGTAGCTACCACAATTGAGGAGGTCCTTCATTTTTTCTATGTAGCCTTCCTCACTGAGGATTACGGTGGAACCGCCCTTATTTGCTTTGAGAATAACAATGTTATCATTATTTTGTAGATTATTCAATGTTAACAATTCATTCTTGGTCAAGTTATTTTTTGGTGGCTTGGCCTTTCTCAGAATTAATGCATAACCTTGCATTATTGCTTATTTCTCTTCCTCATTATCAAGGTGTTTAGGAGCAATGGCAAAATTGAGCCCTTTGCTGAGGACATTAATTTCTTCTTTGTTTAGAGGATGACTATACAAATTGATTACTTTCTTGTTATGAAGGAAGTTGTTATTGTGATTCGTATTGATATTATTTTTTTCCTTAATGTTATCAATATAATTCTTACTTAAATTCTCACTAGAAGCATTATTAATTGAAATATTCTTTTCCAAATAGCGATTCCCATTGATATAGTTATTATCCACGTAGTAGGTTATAATGCTCAAGGTGTCATTAATGTTGTTATAGCTTATTGGAATGTTGTTTCACTTGCAATAGGTTTTTATGTCCGAGGAGTCATTAATGTTGTTATAGCCAATTGAAGTGTCATTATCTTTGCAATGGGTTTTATTCAAAGAGTAAGTCTTTGTTTCAAAGACTTTGTTTTGTTTAATTTATACTATTATATTAATTAGTTATTTATAACTTAATAATTAATTAATCCCAATATATTAATTAATAAATTTACTTGTATCATTATATTCTAATGAATTAATTAATTAATGCAATTCCTTTTAGGTTTTTAGGTTTTAGGCTTTCACCTCATGTCAACTTATTTTCTTCCTTTTTCTTTTTATATATGTATACCTTTTATGCTCTCCTCTTTCTTTCATCAATTACTCTTAATGATGGGTTTTGGACTAGACTTGAAACGTCGATTCAAAATGTTAACTGTGCATAAAAATATGGAAACAAATTCTTCAAATATTTATCTTATTTGCACATAGTGTATGTTCCGGCATATCTAGGACATCTTTCCATGAGGAAACTAGAGTTTATTTATTTATTTTGGAGCCACCTATTTAATCCATAGAACATGCTTTGTGGTTGCTTCCTTTGAACCCTCCAAATGTCATGGTTGGCCTTTAATATTGGACAAGTCATTAAAGACATCAAATTTTTCTCCAGCTAGTTACACTATTTCTAGGGCATTGAACCACCCATTTTCTTTGCCAACATGTTGGCCATCATTCCTTGCGTCTAAAACCAAATTGTAAGAACTTATGAATTCATCCTGCGCTGCAACAAGCTTTGTAATAAATTGTAACATGCACTTCTCCTTAATGCATTCACATTGTTTCATCGGGAAATTGTATCTCATTGTCATGAGATCTCCTTGATGTTGAAGATCGGAGTTAGAGGATGAATGCATGGTCATTTTTGTTGAGCATGGATCATGAATTGCAATTGACCTTTTTGAAGTTTTGATAGAGCTAATAACACTACTCTAAGAATATTTTCCTTTTTTATGAAACAATCAAATGATTTTCTATGTCCTTTTATTTCCTCTTCTATGTCTTTTCGTCACTTTTAAAACTGAACGTTGCTCTAGCTACCTTGTTCTATAACCTACTTGTAGTGATAGATCTGTGGGCACCTACAGAAGTTGAAGCACATGTATCTTCTTCCATTTGTGGTTCAACATGTTTGTTATCCACTTTCTTTTTAGGCATTTTTGTACTCTCTTGCTGATGCCCAATATTCTCAATATTTACATAGTTTCCAAAATGCTCTTCCAAGATAATCTAAATATCATTCTCCTGTTGACAGTTGTCAAAACCCAATACAAGGAACTTGGCCCCATCATTTTCCCAATGAAATATCTTACTTTTTCCTTGAGTGGCTAAACTATTGTTGGCCTTCATTTGTTTTGCAAATGTTACACCATTTTTAGAGTTAGTATTTGGCAATGCCCCCTGTCTAAACACATTGGAGAGTTTAGTCTTTCTCTTTCTGGATTCTCCATATTTGTTGTGTCCTTTTTATTCCACTATATGTGTGTTTCCCTTGATTGCTTCATTAGGGGAAATATCTGATGACATTGATTGCATCACTTCAACGGCCAATTTAGCATCGTTGTCAATATCTGACATGCTGAAATTTAGACTTTTTCCATCTGTTATTTAGAAATTTATCCTAAATTAAAGGGTACTTTCTCACCTTTAGTATTTTTTTATTAGAAGCCACATTCCAGTTCATGTGAAAATCATGTGCCTCACCCGATTGTAGTGGTTATGAATGCCTGGAGACCTTAGCAGAGTCTGACTTGCTCACCCCTTTGGATAAGGTACCCTTTACTCCCTGAACTTGGTCCCCACTTCAATTTCTCGTCCATGCAGCACATCAAAAGGAACGATCATGTTAGATTCTAAACCACTTGAATTAGATAGCTTTAGCAAGCCTTGTGACATAATATTTCTCTTTCCTTCTCTAATATTTATATCCTTACTCTTTGAGATTGAAGCATCCTTCTTACCCTTGTAATATTTTCAGTTGGCTTACTTGGATTTTCATTCGACCTTATCCTCATGAGTTCTAGATGATAAAACAACCAACTCACTCTTACAAAAAAAAAGCACCCACCTTCACTGCGTTGGTTTTCGACCCAATCAAAAACTCCAAATTTTTCCTTTGGAATTTTGCATTCCATCAAGAGAGCAATATTTTGAGTTTCCCATACGTGTCATTTAAATCAAGTTTTTAGGCTCATGTTCTTGGGATAACCCATTTGTATTGAGGCATACCAATTTGATAACCATATTTAGTGAATTAGCTTGGGATTATTCACCTAGGACCTGAGAATCAAGTTAATTTGAACCATAACAGATAGGGTGGTTATTTGATATTTTATTAAATCCAAGATCATATAGTCTTGTTGAATTAAGCTTGTTCATATTTACAATGTTGGAATTCTAATGTTATGTTGGAATTCCACCTTTTTTGTTCACGACTTTGGCAATTAGTTCAGCATCTTCCTTGTCACCAACCTAAGCTTTCGGTTTCTCATATTCACCATTACCACCAATGGCCCTATTTTCATCTTGCACATTTCTACCCAATGCTCGTGGTTCATCACCTTCCTCCTTACTGTTGCTCTCTTTCTTCACAACCTTAGCAAGGTTTTAGCCCTTAGCAACCTTTACTTTAAGAATTTATTGCTTATCGTTCGGCTTAGCATCGTTTCTCAGTTAAGCTTTCATCTTCATCACTGCTACTCTCCCCTTTTACTATTTTTGTTGGAATTTGGTCTTAGTTAACTTAACACTTTGTTTCTTTGCCTTTGGTTCATCATCATGCTCCTTCGAACTATCCTCTTCACTACTTTTAATGTCAAGATTATTTTTACTATTCCAAACATTTTAAGGGTTTTCTCTCTTCACTATGTTCTTCAACAACTGATCTAGGTACATATACTTGTGAAGATCACAGAAAAGATTTGTCCAAAACTCATTCCAATTCCTCATGACTGCTTTCATAGTCTTTCCCGCTCTAATTTAAAAGAGTGCTGGTCACTCACCCAAATAATTTGGATTTCATTGTTAACCCCTCGGACTGGTAAGATGCGCAACTCCAATACCACTGTAATATCCCTTGGGGAAAATTTACCCCTAGGGCTTGAAAAGAGAAATGACAAGATTTGTATTCTAGCTAGTATCACACTATTCCTTCAATTTATGAAAATAGAGAGTATTTAATGCACAAACAATATATAATTCCACCAACAACTCCTGCAAAAAACAAATTCAACAGTAGGTTACAAGTCCAAGTTTAAATTCATTATCTAACACTAATTGTGCCAAAAATATTTGTTGCCCCTCGTACTACTATTTTGCCATGATAGCCAGCTATGATCTTGTTGGTTGTTCGATATCTCCTTTATTCTTTGTTTCCTCCAGTGCACTATCTCATTGCTTTTGTTGCTACCAATTCAAGCCTAGAAGATGCCTCAGACAATATTTATTACTGCACATAAATATGGAGAAATCTTTTTCTTCCACTACAATGCCCTAGAGATGTTTTAATAACCCATTAGGGTATTCCACTACCAAATTAGTGCCTTGTTGCTACAAAAATATGCCTCCAGGAGGATCACTTCCTCAAGCAGGATTTTGTTTCCCAATTTTAGTTTCGTTTCCACGGAAAATACACTATTAAGTGGGTCGTTGCTTCAATAAGAATTCCACTATTTGATTAGTGTTTTGCTACCACTCAAGAAGATCTCCTACCTTAAATATATTTTTTCCCAAAAAAAGTGTGTTCAACAGGGCCATTGCCTCATCCAAGTCCTAAGGAGATTATGCTACCAATATTTATCCCCCAAATGACTTCATTTCCACAAATATCTCCTTTAGGGTTAGTCACATGCTTTGGATTGGGTTTCAAGGCTTTTTCTACTTGCTAAGGGTTGTTGCTATAAAAACGCTACAAAAAATTACTCACAACCTCAGTAGGATTTCTCACAACCTCGCTATCTCAAATCAGAGGCTTCATTGCCCGAGATAATCCCTCAAGAGCCTACGTTTCCACCAAACACTGCCACAAAAAATCCTTGAGATAGGTTGTTGCCTTCAAGAATTGTCCGAAGTGTGGTTTCTTGTCAAATAGGGCCCTATAACCCTCGTTGCCACTAACAGGCCTACAAAGAGTCCTTTGCTACCTAGATAATGCCATAGATCGTTCCACATAAACCTTGTTGCCACAAGGAAATGAGTGATGCCACATAAATTATGCTAAGTGGAGAAAGAGAAAGAGATTGGCTAGGGTGGTAACTTTCACTACCAAACCAATAAGAGAAAAATGGGTCTTAAAACCTTCAAGAGACTCAACTCACAAATCAAAAAGATCAACAATCCATGATGATGATAATAAACATTGTCCCTTTCTTATATAGTTTTGTCTCAAGGTTTTTTCCCTCTAAATTCAAATTCAAGTTAACTTTTTTATTTCCCTGCTTTTTCCACAAAACCACATTTATTTTTTAATTATCTAATGTTAATTTACAAAATGGTTTTCCCCCCCTAAGCGACATTAAATAATAATCCCCTTATAAATTAGACTATGGCCTACATGAAATAGATAGGCCACTAAGTCATTTTGTTCTTCATTTTGAAAGGGACATTACATTTTGAAAGGACTAACAAGTTTCTCTTGGGCGAGAGTTATTTCTAGTATGATTGGGTCGTTTTCAATCCCTTTGCCCCAAGGAAATGACATTGTTTTATTTAATTTACTTCATCAAGGAAAGATTTAGAAAACAAGAACTAATCATGCCTCTTGGAAATGTGAGCCTCTCTTGATCTCTTATTCATCCAAGAGGGGGATAATTTGGTGGGAACTCTTATTCCTTCTCTAAAATAACTCATAATGCAATACACCTATGTAGTTGGTCCCCAAACTTCTAAGGCTCCCAGAGTAAAGTTCAGGTCCCCTCTCACCACAAATAACCTAGTTTCTAACTAGTCCATGTGAAAGAACTTGTCATGGTACTTCCTATCCACATATGACCCATATACATTCAACAAAATAATCATTTTCCCAAAAGCCAAGGATACTATAATAATCCATAGACTCATTGGAAAATCCCATGAATTAGTGAGACAAAAAGATAAATTCTTCCACCTTATAATGTTTCCCAAATTTTCCAATAGCATTTATAAAAGAAAATTCCTAGCCACGTAGAATTTTTTAGTTCCCGAGAAGTATTCTCCCCATCAACCACGTATTCTTGTAGAAGAATGATATAAGGGTATGTTTCTTTTACTAATAAATTTAGGCCCAATTTTTTTGACGGGTTGACCAACCCCCTAGAGTATAGGACTATGTGGATAATTTGAATCCTCTTTGGGCTATATTTTGTAAGGGATCCTATCAAGGAATTTATTTACCACTTTTTTTTTCCATGGAAGAAGCGTAATTTTCATTAATAAAATAAGAAAATTACATGTTGTATAATACTTCATGTATGATATGCTATCTCAAAAGAAGCAGTCCAAGTCATTTATAAGCTTTTACAAAAACCATCATGTTGTAACTAATAATAAACTTCAATGAAGTCCAATAAGCATCAAGAAAAGTATAAAGCAGAGTTTTGTCTCGAAACCAAAGAAGAAAAATATATACATAGAACCAAAAAGGAGAAAAAAAATTGGATGATCTAGAGACCATTCAGTAAGGGCCCATTCATGTCCATGAATGGTCGATGATAATAACTATAGAAAGTGCCTTCCCTGAATTCTTGAATCTGCCATTGACCTCTGTTCAACTGCGCTGCCGCTTTGGAAAGACGATCAGTGATCTCATTCATTTCCTTGTATATATGTAAGAATGCAAAGGAATCAAATTGAAACTTTAGAGTAATGATATCAGTGAGAATATCTCCGAGTGTGTGCAAGTGACAGCGATTAACTTCATTTGTCTAGTTTCTAGTGAGCTGTGAGTCCCCAAAAATCTGAATCTTTTGGCAATTTAGTTCTCTTGCAAAAAGCAGAATGTACTTTACACTGTTCAATTCAACAAAATTGTTGGTGTCTATGCCTAAGCCAACTTGGATTCTATAGGACACAACATTGTCAATATGAAAAATTGCCCCCCCCCCCCCACAACCTTTGGCTTGAGTCGAACCATCAAAATAACCCCAGGGGGAGTTTGTATCAATAATTTCCAAGGTAATGACCCGAGGGGGTTTTCTAATCAGGTCCTCCGGGAGCATATTAAAAATGTCCATCACAAAAGTACAGGAGGATTCCCAATCTATCTTGGCGTCCATGAATATAGATTTGTTCCTATTCAACCAGATTCACCAACAAATAAGTTGTGGTAGGCTTCTAACTTTCTGAGAATTGGCTTTTGTCCACCATATGTGCCAAGCTGCCTCAATGTCTTGACTCGACCAGTCAATGTGTAATTTTAGGGATGTGATGATCCTTGTCCAAAATAATTTCGACACTGGACAGGTAAGGAATCAGTGAGATGAATCTTCCTCATGCTGCATACACAAACTACATCTGGAGGGGCCGTTGATTGCACAACGCATTAGCATTAGTTCTATAGGAGCTTTGTAAATTAGTATACACCACATGAAAAACCTGGATTTAGGGGGGGGTTTAATTTCCAAAGGTGGCGCCACCACCAAAAAATATCTCCTATGTGTCTAGCTACCATTGAGGACACATAACCTGCTTTGGGGGAGTATCTGCCATGGGGATCCAGTGCCCAAATAAGGACATCATGGTTGTCGTTGATCCGCACATTGGCCTCCTCAAGTGAACCGATGAAACCTCTGCCAGTGTTCAACCAACATACTGGAATGTTGAGCGTTCTGTGATCCATCCAAGTCTGGTTCTGCCAACGGTCCTGATTTGCGTTTGCTATTTGCGCTAAGTGGGTGATGCCAGTGGCCTGCAGAAAATTGCAAAGGAGACGAGGAAGAATGTGGGCATTTCCACAGCCACTCCAAGCATCTAGGTCGATCCTCACTTGGTCCCCATTACCAATTTTCCAAGCCAGTCCACTCTTGATGAGGGGGAGAGATTGAATTATTGCTTTCCATATTATGGAAGAACCAAACATAGAAACTAAGAGGCTGCAAATCCAATCCAAGACTGAGAGCGGATAGATGTATTTTTAGACGGTAATTTCCTGCCAAAGGCTTCTGGAATTTATAAGTTGCCAGCCTAATTTTGCAGCCAGTGCTTCTGTGAATAACTGCAAGTTTTTTATACCCCAGCGTCCCAGTTTTTTGGGTTTGTCAATGCAATCCCAGCAAACCCAAGCAAATTTTCTACCAGTGCTTTGGCCTCGCCAGAGGAAGCAACAACAGATTTGTTGAATTCTTTTTAAGATGCCTTTAGGGATCCAAGCCAACGACATCCAATAAACCAGTATTGCTTCCAAAACTGATTTGAGCAGAGTGAGCCTACCTGCTCTAGAAAGCCAACGTTGTTGCCAAATGTTGATTCTGCTTTCAATCTTCGCAATGAGCCATGCTTAATCTGCTATGCGTTAACCATTTGGTTTCAATCTGAAACACAAATATTTTAGGCCAGCGTCTAGGTCTTACCGCACATAGTCAAATTGTTGGCAAGCAAATCTTATTTCATTTGGCTGGCAGGTAACAATGATAATTGTAGATTTCACAAAATTTGGCTCCATGCCTGTAGCTTTACAAAAAAGGGATAGTCTGGACTTGAAAGCATAAGAATCTTGAAAGGATCCATTTAAAAAAATCAGAACATCATCTACAAATAAAAGATGGGTTAGAGATGACATATCAGAGATCTGGACACCAGCCAAAGGGCCATCCTCTCTTCCTTTTTTAATCAGCCTACTAAACCCCTCCAAAATGAGAAGAAAGAGCAGCGGAAAAAGTGGGCATCCTTGCCTAAGACCTTGTTCCGCATGAAAGAACCCCGAGGTTGCTCCATTGATGAAAATACTGTAGAAGACAGAAGTAAGACAACCCATGACCCAATTAATGAAAGCAAAGGGAAAGCCAATGTGGGTGAGGATAATCTGGAGATAAGACCAACAAGCACGATCAAAGGCTTTGGATAGATCAATTTTAAGGATGATTGATTTTTTATGGAGCTTTTTGATCGAGTGGAGGGCTTCCTGAGCATTCCCAATAGCTTCATGGATCTGGTGCTAGCTGAGAAAAGCGCATTGTTCCTTGGAAATCATTCGGGAGAGAATGGGTTTGATGTGAAGGGCGATTGTTTTGGAGATGATTTTGTATATGCTATTGCAATGGGAAATGGGCCGGTAATCGTCAAATGAGAAAGGGTTGTCTATTTTAGGGAAAAGGGCCAAGAAGGTCGAATTGAAAACCTCCAACATTATGCCTGTTCTTCGACATTCCTCAATGGTCTGGAAAGGTCTTCTCCGATGAACTCAAAGAAGAAGCTATAGAATTCAACCGGCCAACCATCCGACCTCGGGCTCTTATCCTTTTTAAAGCACATCATCACCGTTTCTAGCTCTTCTTTAGAAACCTAAGAGTTTAATTCTTCTATTTCATCTGGGTCGACAAATCTGGGAAAAGCTTTAGCTGAGCGGATGATGATTGGAAGAGTTATTCCAATGGGGGCTTTGTAAATATCAGAGAAGTGTCTAATCCCCATGTCTGCCAATTGCTCGAAAGTGCCTGCTTTCCTACCATCATGGTCTTGTAGTTCCCAGATTGTGTTGATTGATTTCCTGCCCCTTGCATATTGTTGAAATTTTTTTGAGTTTTTATTACCAGCTTGAAGCCAGATTTCTCTGCTCTTTAGCCTCCAACTTTCTTCTTTTGATCGAAGAAGTTTGATTTTTTCAGTTTCAACCTAAACCAACTGAGCCTTTTGGTCAACCGAGGATGTACCTCTGGGGGCAGATTCTTCGAAAGCTATGAAAGACAATTCAATCCTTTGGAGATCTTCGTCATCTTTCCTTTGTTTCTCCCTGGCCCAGATTATTGTTTTGGCTTTTAACGCTGCTAAATTCTTCGCATAAACCTCCCCAAGAGAGGAGAGCTCATCCTGAAAGCAGTGGATCTAGGAGGCCAAAACCAAATTCTAAAAGCTCGGCTCCAGTGGCCAAGAAGAGTTGAATTTGAAAGGCGAAGGGGGTTTAAAGGAATTACCCTTGAGGTCAAAAAGATGGGAGAATGATCAGAGATTCCTCCACACCCCACCCATTGACGAAACATGTTTAAACTTGCCAGGAGAGGGGCTTTGATCAAAAAACAGTCCAGCCTTCTAGCAAGAGCTTTTGCCCCCATTCTGTAGTTCCTCCAAGTCGACTTAATCTTTGCAGGGTCAATATTCAGTAAGTCATGGGAATCCAACAAATTTTCAAAAAAGGCCATGAGATGATTGCTTTGACCCCAGGAATCCCATGACTCAGCTAAACCAAGAGAGAAGTTTAGATCCCCACCAATGATTATATTCACTTGGTTCATGAACTCAACGCCCATAATCCTATTCCAGTAGACTTCTCTGTTCTGACAAGGCCCATAAATATTGATAATCCTGAGAGGTTTGTTGAGCTCCACTGATATTATATCAGTGCTAAGAAAACCTTCTCCCCACAAACACTGAGGATTTTTGTGGATCGTCTTTTAAATCCCAAGGCACAACCGCCAGAGCGGCCCTTCAGAGCCAGAAAATGAAAATCCCAATCTGGAAGAAAACTTAATAAGAGCTTATTGACCTATAATCCTTCTCCCAGTGTTTCTAGTAAAAGGATTGCCTCTAGATTTTCAAACAAGGAGAGTCTCTTAAGAGCCAGCGTTTTGTCTGAGTTAGCTAGACCCCTAAAATTAAAGGAGAGACAAAAATCAGGGGGGGGGGTGGCGATAAGAGGGTTTCTCTTTGCTCTAAAAACCCAGTCAATTGGGGATTGGACCCCAAAAGCCACTTTGGCACTAGCCCTTTTGATTGCCTTGGAGATTTTTTATTGGCGGTTGCGAGAAGGTTTTGGGGGAATGGAAGGGGAAGGGTCGATGTCCAAACCAAGAGCCAACGAGGGTGCAGCGAGGAGGAAAAGGAGGAAGTATCGGTGTGGTCCACTTGAATGCGGACTGCCACCTTACGAGCGAATGGACCGATCAACAGAGGTACGGGGGATGGGGGATGGTAGGGAAGGAGGGGCAGAGAGGACCGGACAAATAGGGGAGCACAACATACTAACCTCCGCTATTGAACCAGCAAAACTCATAGATGTAGTTAAATTAACAGAACCCTTTACTGCTTGAGATAAATGAGGGAGAGAAGAGAAAGGAATACCCACAAATGTCGTGTCCCTAGAACGGGATTTGACTAGAGAATGTTCCGATGCCCTGGCTGTCTGATGGGATACGGACTACTGCGGCCCCTGATTAGAAGGTGAAGTAGTCTCTTGGATGATCACTGGAGAAGGGAACTTTGAATCCATTGTTTGTGTGGAGGATGAGACCAGCGTTTTGGCCAAGATATGGCTTAGCCCCAATACTCTTGGACAGTGTTTGTAGAAATGCCCCACTTCATGACATTTCCGACATTAAAAAGGAATGCCTTCATAAGCCAAGATTTGTCGACAAGTAATGTCACCCATTTGGAGCAAGTAGCTCTCTACCAAACCTTCTCTAGTATCTAGATGCACTAGAATACGGGCCATTGCCAGGCATCCTGTGTCTTGATAGGTTCTATCATGATCCAAATAGACACCTAAATCATCACCTATCACCTTAAAGATCTCTTCCCCCCAAAATTGAAGCGGGAGAGCGGGCAGACGAACCCAAATTGGGCCAGCTCCATGATTTTCCTTTTCCGGGTCGAACATCGGCAACCATCTTTTCAACAGCACTGGGTTCATCTCAATGTGCCAAAACCATGTAAGAACCCAGTACGCCTGATCCGGGTGGGCAAAAATCAGAGCAAACCAGCCACGAGTAAGCGAGAGAATACTAGGTCGCTGAAGGAGAATGTTTCCCCAAATCTCCGCAGTCCACTTCCATAGTCGCAATGGGGTGTAATTTCTGCCTCTGACCCTTATGACTAACACAGTACTCTCAGTTAGAGCAGCTTGTGCCATGGTAATGCCTTCACCAAAAACTAAATGCCTATCCCTTTCTCTTATTTTTGAATTTCTAGTTTTTTTTGTTCGCTTCGGCGGCAATTTGGCGACCTGTTCACCCTCCACAAGGCCAATGTCTTTGGAGTCCAGTGAGCGAATGTCCTTGGTTTCTTGTTCTTGCTCTGGAATGACTATGAACAGCCTAAGGGAGGGGTAGTGCCAACCGGTTGGAAGGCCGAATAAAAAGGGGCAGACCCTAGGAGGCCTAGTTGTTTTGGCGACAGCCCTTGTGTGGGAGGTCGTAGTCCACTCATCCCTTCTCTTGAAGAGCCCACACCTCCATGAGTATTTGTACCTACCGAAAAGGCCTGCAACCATTTGTTCAGTTCCGAGGGTGAAGGGATAGGAAGCAAGGGTGTCTTCGAGCCCTCTCCCGGGTTAAATATACCCTCTATCACAGCCAGTAACGGTTGCGAATCTAGATTCTAAGTTGTAACCTCCATATCTTCCATTTGCAAAGTAACAACCTCAACCCTTGTGACCGGTAAACTCGCTACCACCGGCTCAGACACTATAGGATCCAGTCAGGAGAAATTAACCCAGATGTCTTCAACGCTCAAGGAGTCAGTAAAATAGTCTATTAGTTTCTCATCCATCTAAATTCCAACTGCCCAGGATTTTGGAGCATCGTTCTAAGAAACCAAAGAAATGAGGACCATTGTTGACCAAAGATGGAAATCACCCGGAAAACACAGAGAAATTAACTTTGTTCCATAACCTAACCTTCAACAACCATAACCTCAACGGCCTCTTTGTGAATGCAGCAAGCGCCCAAGTCCTACGGGGTCTTTTATCGTTCCCCTCCTTTGAAAACCACTATGAAACCCTTGAACGGTTGCGGGTTTTGAAAGAAGACAAAGGGTTATTTTTTAATGAAAACTACCAAACCTGACCCAGAGACCCGTAACCTCCCGACGTGTTTCTCGTGACCACTAATGGTCTACACCCTTCGCTTTGTCAAAAGAGCTTGGAGCTTGTCTTGAATGGCATGGAGACAAAACAGAGGGTTTATGTTCCAGCGCTCCTCATCCAACCGCTGCTCCACACAACCACGGGAAAGCTTGAAGGATAGTAAGACACCCACAGAGGGTTACAAGGAAAACATAGCACAGCCACCTACAGTGAACACCAAACCCCAACTATTAATCCTTACCTCTTTGGTGTTCGAGACCCACCATCAAAACCTGCGAAATCACCACTTTTGATCTATGAGGAAGCTTGTATTTGCACCCAAGACATGAAATATTTCCTACTCTATGGACTTTTTGCCCAGAATCATCCAAAAAACTAAATTCCCTTACCACCTTCCCATGGAAACCAAGCGTTCCTTTGCCCCTTGACCTAAGATTATATTTCAATGATTCCTTGGAATACAAGCTTAGAGGGTCTCAAAATCTTCCAAATTGATAGTCAATTTTTCGAAGGAATAAATTCAAGAATATATATTGAAACAAATTTCCTTTATCGCAAAAATAGGCATTAGATTAGAGGGGTTTGTGTTTTTCATCTCTAAGAGGTTGAGAAGGAAATTGTTTTTAGGTTCTTATTCTTTGAGATATGTAATTATACCTTAGGAACCAAAAACCATATTTTCAATTAATTTCCTTTTTATTTGATGAGGAGGTATTTGGAGATGTATCTAAAGAAATTAAACAGTCCTCATTGTGGGAGAGTTCTTCCATTGGTAGGTCTTTAGGTTGACTTGTGTCCAAACACTGGATGGAAAGTACCCAATAAACCCTCCTAAATGCCACCAATACCTCCATCATCATCTAACTTCTTCATAGATTTAGTGGTTGGATTATGGCTCTTTGATTTGTGCTCTTCAGTGATTGCATTCTTCTTTAGTACCTAAATTTTCCTATAGACTAAATGCTTGCATTTGATTGCAACCCTTATTATGGGAGAGTTATTCCATCAATAGGTCTTTAGGCTAACTTGTGTGCAAACATTGGAATAACAATTAACCTCCTAAAGTCTACTAGTATCTCCATTATCCTCCAACTTCTCCATAGATTTAGTGATTGGATTATGGCCCTTTGATTTATCCTCGCTAGCTATTATTTTCTTCTTTAGAACCCATATTTTCCTATAGATTGAATGGTTTCGTTCTATTGCAAGATTGCCATAGCTATGACATTATCGACATATGAAGGGAATACTCTTGTTATCTCA
The DNA here is from genome assembly GCA_000404065.3 of Pinus taeda. Taxonomy (NCBI): domain Eukaryota; kingdom Viridiplantae; phylum Streptophyta; class Pinopsida; order Pinales; family Pinaceae; genus Pinus; species Pinus taeda. Next base: position 38,506 of record APFE030540070.1, on the reverse strand, counting down.
ATTCAAATGATAATAGTCTAAACCTATTCTAATTTTCATTGACCATGCTAACACTTTATTAAAAAGCGACTAGAATCATTCTATACCCAGATATCATATCTCTATATAAATCTTACCTCATAGAAGATGTCAAGGGCATTCCTAATTTCCCCAAATACTTGTTCAAATCACAAGATCACAAGGAACCTAGAATCCTTGCTCAAATCATAGTAATATCTCGACGAGATGACCTACAATCAAAACCAATATGCCACTTTTTAATGAATAGTGGTTGAGCTCCCCAACTCCACCTTATGTGTAATATGTCTTCAACCTTGCTTACAGATTGAAAATTCATACCATTCAACCCCTTTTACCAAAATTAAGGCTCGAGGGATATAACTAGTTATGGGGTCAAATTTTGTTTTTGTCCATGTTTTCAAAGTTTCAAGACTCGTTCTTCTTTTTAGGAACCACCCAACCAGGGCTTGATCCATTAATTTTCGAATCTCACTCAATTTAGTTATCTCATCCATATCAAAGTAAATTGGTGTCTGCATTTGTTCCACGTGATTTCCTCCCCCCTTCAAACCCTGTGTAGTTAACTTTTCTCTATCTTAAAAAAAGGTATCTCTCTTGTTCATATGATTTTTGGAAACCTAACCCAATAATGACATCATCTAAGGTAAACAAATTAATTATGTTTTTTGAAAACCTAAGAGACCTAGGATGATTCCTAGGGCAAACCAATTAATGGCATTTTTGGAAACCTAACCTAATAATGTCATCTTCCATTGGCCTCAAGCCCAATATTGTAAATCAATGTTCATATGATTTTTGGAAACCTAACCCAATAATGACATCATCTAAGGTAAACAAATTAATTGTGTTTTTGGAAAACCTAAGAGACCTAGGATGATTCCTAGGGTAAACCAATTAATTGCATTTTTGAAAACCTAACCTAATAATGACATCAAGTGAGACCAATAATATCAAAAAAGACAACAAATAACCCAACAATAACATCAACCAAGACCCATGATGGTCCCTAGAGTAAACCAATTGATTACATTTTTGAAAACCTAACCCAAAAATGACATCAAATCCTACCTAATAATGACATCAAGTGAGACCCATAATATCAAAAAAGATAACCAATAACCCAACAATAACATCAACCAAGACCCATGATGGTCCTTATAGTAAACTAATTAATTACATTTTTTAAAACCTAACCCAAAAATGACATCAAATCCTATATTATCAAAAAAAAACCAACTTGGAACAAGTTCCTCTATATTTGAGCTAAGAAGCTCATTATACAACCCAATACGAGCAAATGTGTCAATTGTAAGTCTGTCTTTCCATCCATACCCTATAAAATAAAATTAAAAATTAAAAATTATTTTCTAAATAAAAAAATAATAATAATGTCAACTATAATAAAAAAAAAAAATGAATATGCCCTGAAAGGAGTCCTCTAATGTTTGAAGTATATTGAAAATGTAAAGGCATCATGCAAAGCTAGACTCTCTTGGTTCAGACTCTCCTTTGTAGAGCTGACCAGTGAGTTTTTATTTTTGTTAATTCAAGTATCTCATTTTGACATGGTATCAAAGCTTCAAGGGTAAGGAAGCCTATACCTGAGTGGAGAGAGGCCAGCACAACTAAGGTCAAATCAACACAAATTTTGACAAGAATCCAAAACCGCTAAAATCAAAATCCAAGCAAAAAAAAATTCAAAAAATCTTGTAAAAACAAATGTTTGAATCTTGTTTTTGATGGTGGAAATGGATTCAACACCATCAAAAACATCTAGAGCACTCCAAAAAAAGTTTAAATATGAAGAAATTTGCTCTCAACTCATGTTAAATCCAAACTTGAAATAAACCCATACTAATTTATATTATTCAATTACTCAAAATTAACCCACTCAAACAAAAAAAATTATATGATTGATGAAATATCAAAAACAAGATTTAAAACAATAATACAATGTTGAAATCAAGCATGGAAACTTGTTCCACACATTAAAATTAACTATATTTCACACAAAACCATCCCAAATTCAATTCCACTACTTTAATAATTACCCTTTAATAATTACCCTTTAATTAAAAAAAATTACCCTTTAATTTATAAAAAAAAAAAAAAAAGAAAGAAAAGAAAGAAAGAGAGAGTATGTATATATGATCGGGTAGGGGCGAAGATGACCAACTTCAAGTTCACCAATTCATAGTTTAAAGCCTATAAAACATGTAAAATGGACAACTTCAATTCAGTGCTGGTTCTTTAAACTAAATTCCAATCTCTAGTTTCAAAAAATAAACTATTTTTTCAAAATGTTCAATGCATATAATTAATGTGCTTAGTATCACTTATTGAAAAATTTATACTTCCCAATTCAATTGATTTTGACCATGAAAGAAAATATAGTTTTTACAACCGGAAAATCAATTGAAATTTGAATGTTGCCATCCCATCAATGTATTTATTTAACATGATAGGTATTGAGTAATATTATGCAAAAGATGTCCATTATATTATTATGCATGAAATCTCTATTTGAGTTTAACTCAATTCATAAAAAAAAATACTAAAATGAAGTAATGGAAAAGCCAATACTAATACAGAAAATACTAAAATAAGTATGGAAAAACCAACTCTAATACAGAAAATACTAACTTAAGTCATAAGAAAATACTAAAATGAAGTAATGTAAAAGCCAATACTAATACAGAAAATACTAAAATAAGTATGGAAAAACCAACTCTAATACAGAAAATACTAAAATAAGTATGGAAAAACCAACTCTAATACAGAAAATACTAAAATGAAGTATGAAAAAACCAACTCTAATACAAATATTTGACAAATACGTTCAAATAAATGAAGTATGAAAAAACCAACTCTAATACAAATATTTGACAAATACGTTCAAATAACTAAGGAAATATGTCAGTGACCGTCTCTTCTTGTACTGCAAAAACGCATAATTTCAACTCAACCCCAAACCAAATTGATAGACTGTATATCCCCATAAACTGTCATCCCCTCTAACTGTGGAAACATGAAGCAAAAGAGCCCTCGTTTAATCTAAATTCCCAAATCCACCTGATTTATTTCTTCATAAGTCAACTGAAATTCAGATATCTACCTGATTTACTTTACATATGCCAACTCAAATTCCCAAATCCACTTGATTTAATTTGAAAAGTCTAACGAGGCAAAGGAATTGCCAGTGGTCAGAATCTAGAAAGGAATTGCCAGTGGTCAGAATCTAGAATTTGGCAAATTTAAATTAAGTTTTTGATTGTGGAAATGGATTGAATCAAGTTTTTGATTGTGGAAATGGATTGTCTAGCCCACCTAAAATTTTAAAATTTAACAGACTAAAAAAAAAATTTGCAGGATTTTCTCTAAATTTTCTCTAACTATAACCCCAATTTCCATTACTTTCCAAGCAACTCCTCCACCTCATTAAAGTACTTAAACATGTCAATGCCTCCACCTCATTATACTACTTACACATGTCAATTCAAAAACAAGACACCTGGACCATGAGTATGACAGTTTCCACGGTAAAGGAAATCAAGCCATGACGCATAATCGGCAACGATCCTTGAATCTTGAATAATCATGGAGATAATCATAGAGACATATAGATTGAAAAATATAAAGTAATGGCGTTCCGGATGGCAAAATTCCTGCCCACTGAATATTTTTTTTTCAAATTTCCAAAATACTGAAGCTGGACTACTACAACGCGGATTCCCACGAATTTCCCGAAAATCATATAAGAAATTTGAAATTTTTTCCCGCCAATTTTTACAGCTAAAGGAATTTCATAAAATTCAAAGATCTTTTACATGCCAATCCGCAAAAGCTCCATGGAAGCTACAGTTGAATTTTGAAAAGAAAAACAATAAGTTGTTAACGGGGGGCTACAAAACGAGTGGACAAATTAAGTTAACAACGCCCCGCCCCTAAATTTATAAATTAAAAAGAAAACGGCTGAAGAAGGTCACATACCTCAAAGAAAATCGAAACCCCGTGACCCTGTTCCACAGGAGCAATGTGCAAGTCATTTCAAACTTTAAATTTCTAGAAGCCAGATTAGATTAGAATTGTAATCTTCCTGATAGAAGGCCCTACACTCACAGGAGCATATTCAGTGGAACAAGAGGTAAGGACCACTGGCTCTAAAATGGCTAACGATTCCAGCAAAAGTTGGTGTTTATAAACACCAGAAGAGAAAAAGAAAAAGAAAATAGCTGGCAAGCTCATTTCTTGGGGGACTTAGGCTCCTTGGTAGCCGCCTTCTCTGCGGTCTTCTTAGGCAAAAGAATCTGGTGAATGTTAGGAAGCACTCCTCCATGGGCAATAGTCACACCCATCAACAGCTTTCCGAGCTCATCATCGTTCCTTACCGCCAAAAGGATATGCCTGGGAATAATTCTGTTCTTCTTGTTATCCTTTGCCGCATTTCCAGCCAATTCAAGAACCTGCTCGAAAAGTCACAATCAAGAAATTAAAATAGAATCCCACAATCAGAACCCTAGCACAAAAACCCTAACACTTCAATTTTGCAACGAGAGATACTCCACAGAACAGCTCAATAATATAGCAAAACAATTGAATTCATACCTCGGCTGCGAGATACTCCATAACGGCTGCCAGATACACGGGAGCCCCCGAGCCGACTCGCTGCGCATACCTGCTCTTCTTGAGGTACCTTCCGATTCTTGCAACAGGGAATTGAAGGCCAGCTCTTGAGGATCTGGAGACTGACTTCTTCTTTGCTCCTCCCTTTCTCCCACCCGCACCTTTCCCAGAACTAGCCTTTGAAGAATCCATCACCACCGCCTCTAAAATTAAACTCCGACTAAAAGCTTTCAATAAATAGAAAAACCCCAAACACTGCTTTCACACTGACGAATAACCTTCCAGGAGCAGAGTGCGAGGCTATATGGTTATCGGGTGAGAGTGCAGGCGCTATCTCAAAGTCGTGGCCGTCGATAAAGACGAGATCGGACGGAGTGAATTCATTTGGGATCGATGGCGTGTATCATGATATGACAAATAGGAGGAGAACACGTGTTCAGTAACTTTTCTTGTGTTTCTTTGCATGCGACCGAGTTGTGCAAAGTGGTTTTATAACCATTTTGGTTCTCTGAAGCAGCGGCACATTTATAAAATCAGGTGCTGCGTTGGCGGAATTTTTCCCAAAGACCTAAACTTTATTAAAATTTAAAATTTAATTGTTAATAGAGTATAATCACTTGCAAATGTCTTTAAAGGTATAAAGATACATTAAAGGAATAAAAGATTAAGGAAGATCGTCTTGCCAATAATATAAAAAAAGAGTTTGAGCCAATAATATAAAAGAAGAGTATACATTAAAGGAATAAAAGATTAAGGAAGATCGTCTTGCCAATAATATAAAAAAAGAGTTTGAGCCAATAATATAAAAGAAGAGTTTGAAAGATGGTCAAGAATAAATCTCATTGCTAAATTCATGCTCATAACTAAATTTTAGAATTAAAAATCTACTACATAAGTTCAAAAAGTGTTTCAATAACAGCAATAATTATAAGTTTTTATTTATAAAATACAAGTAACTCGATAAATTTAATTACATTGATGACAAAAAATTATTCACTAAAATAAACTCAAGCTATTATCAATGTTCTTAGAACAAGTTTAAATCATCATCTACATAGTATAAATGAATTTATTTTACCAATAATGCCGTTAAAACAAGTATGAATCATTATCTACAAAGTTTAAGTTGATTTGCTATCAATGTGACAAGGAAAGTTATTTTAAGTTTGATATATTATAAGAAACAAAAATATTGCATCACATGAAAGCAAACATTTTAGGTCATGAAAAAATTGTTTTATTTATGTCATCACATCACAAGTAAGTTTCCTTCCACACAATATGCCATGCCAGTGCAAAGTTCCTATCATCACAACAAAGGAAAAAGTTCATTAGAAATGTTTTCAAGGAACCTAGCCAAAACTTCTTTTCACATATTTCAAACATAAATCAATCGAGCAATTTGACCACAACCCAATTTTTCATGTGACAAACAAAACATGAAACGTAATGTGTTAAACATTACTAACATTAAAATATGATTAACATAACCCGACGTCACAGTGTGACAAATATAACTTGACATCACGGTGTCTTAAACAAAACCAATGTTGCAATGTGATTAACATAACTCAATGTTGCAATGTGAAAAGCATAACTTGATGTTGCATTTAAACATAACCATTCAACATCATCACATTGTGATTCAATCCAACATATCCCAATGTCATAATGTGACAAACATTACCTAATGTTGTAATGTGACAAACATAACCTAACATTGTAATGTGTCATGCATTACCCAACATCACAATGTGACAAACATGACCCAATGTTTGTGAAAAAATTTGCTCAATCTTGCAATGTGACAAACATTATGTGACATTATAATGTGATGAATAGAGCTCCCGAGTTGATGTCACAATGTCAAGAACTTAACTTAGTGCCACAATGTGACAGACATATCCTCACATCTCAATGTGATAAACATAAGCCAATGTTACAATGCGATGACTATAGCCTAATGTTATTATGTGCTAAACAAAACCCAATGTCCCCATGTGATGAACATAAACTGACATCAAAATTTGACTAACATAACTTGGTGTTGCAATGTGTTAAACAAAACTTGACATTAGGATGCGATGAACATGTCCTGGTAGCATAATTGAATATCATTGTTCATTGTCATCACATTGTGATGAAACCCAACCATAGTAAACTATTGTCAACTATGTTAAACAATGTTTAACCATGTTCAAACATGGTCAACCATGGTCAACCATAATCAGGCATGATCACACACAGTGAACCATGTTAAATCATAGCCAACATGGTCTTCCATAGTCTTCCATGGTATATTTTGGTCAAGTATATTCAATCATGATGAACCATGCTCGACCACGAGCAACCATGGGAAATAATAGTTAACCATGGTAAGTTTGGTCACCATTGTCAAATGTTGTCGACCATGGTCATTTATAGTCTTTCATGGGCAAGCATAGTCAACCTTCGTTAAACATGGTTAATTGTGGTCAACCATAGTCAACCATGGTTTCTCTGTGTTAAACCATAATCAACCCTACTTAAACATAGTCAACCATGGTCAACCATAATCACCCATGGTCAACATGGTCATCCATAGTAGACCATAGTCTACCTTGGTCGACTACACTCAATCTTAGTTATTGACAATCTCTTACTCAACCATATTCAACCATAGTCAATTATGGTTAGCCATATGTTCATCAAAATAAACTCTTGTCAGACACGACTTAACCATATTCAACTATCGTTTACTAAACCTAGCCACACACATTGGTCCTCAACTAACACAACTACATTTTAATCATTAAAATAGTTTATATATACTCACCCATGCTATTAATGTAATTTAATTAATTAAACCATGCGAAGAGGGTGTTCGATCGTCAAGGTGAGTTGCACTTGTGTTTTGTTTTGACGGGAGTTGAGAAATGGAATTTCATAGAACATCTCTGTATCAATAATGTTATCTTTAATCAAGGCACGTGAAAGTAAGAAAACATGGATTAGACAAAACTACACATAGATGTAAATATGGAATATCTACCTCAGTGCTAGTCCCACAAATATTAAGGAGCTAAAGAATTTTGTTATGGAGAAGTTTTGTAAACATATATGGGGAAAAGAGATGTGAAGAGGGTGTTCGACCATAAAGGTGTGTTGCACATGTGTTTTGTTTTGACGAGAGTTGGGAAATGGAATTTTGTAGAGCATCTTCGTATAAAAAATGTTATCTTCAATGAAGGCACGAGTGAAAGAAAGAAAACATGGATGAGACAAAACTATGCATAGATGCAAAAATGGAATATCTACCTCAATACCAGTCCCACAAATAGCAAGGAGCTAAATATTTTTGTTATGGAGAAGTTCTATAAACATATATGGGGAAAAGAGTTGGGTAGAAAGAAGAAGTAATATGTTTAAGAATTCAACCCCACTTGTGATCTCCAACAAAAAGAGTACATTGGAGCTAGCATTTCATGGCGATAAAAGGTTCTTATTGCTCAATTAATAACTAACTCACAACAACGTCAGTGTGAAACAAGACAGTGGAAAAGACATAAAGAAGCTTGGGAAGAACGAGTGTGTACCTTTTGCACGTATAGGGCAGTGGAATCAGAAAAACATCTCATTTTGGAATGTGATGCTTTCAAAGACATCAGGGACAATTATGGGAATATGTTAGCATAGATTCCTTGGCATTGTATTTTCAACAAGGGGATTGTTAGAAGGTTGGGTCAACTCATCATCAATTTGAACAAGAAAAGGATTGAATTGTGAAAGGTGAAAATTAAGGAGACTGATGGTCCCATTGACTATTTTTAGTCTTGTGGATGTTAAAATATCATTTCATTTCAATAATGCTTGCTTACTCACCATGGAAGCATATGGATGTGAAAAATGATGTTTATAAATCAATTGTATGGCAAGTTTCCTACACTAACCCCATTACAATTTCTCTTTGGGTTTTAGGCGGTGTATAAATCAATTCTATGGCAAGTTTCCTACTCCAACCCCCATTACAAATTCTATTTGGTTTTTCTAATGAGTTATGTTGAGTGGTTAGATCCTTCAAATTTCCGTGAATATGAAACATGTCTCCAATTCCATATATCTTATTGGCATTGTCTACATAGGCCACAATTTTGTTAGAATGATGAATTTCTTGTAGAATCCGGCATAAAAAAATATTCTATAAACCAACTATGATAGTGTTCAAATCGTTTTTTAATTGTGGAAATGGATTCAACACCATCAAGAACCTTGACACCTAAAATCTTGAAGCTTGACAGCTCTAACTCGAATTTTGAAAATTTCTGCTAGATTTTCTCAAAATCATGCTAGTATAGATTTTCAAAAAATTCTACCAAATTTTTTCAAAATCATGCTAAAATTTCTATTTGTTCAACAAAATTGTGGCGTGTTTTGATGACGCATATCTTATTATTTATCTTAATGCATGAGGAATTTCGAGAAACGCTCTTACCTTTAGAAAAGCATTCATTACAAATTCCTTTAATTTTCTTTTGCTTTCTCTTTTCATGATTTTTTTCCCTTTTAATTTAAGGAAAAAAATGACCCAATAATTTTATATTAAAACTTTGTAAAAGCAAGGTGTCTACTATCCACCACAACTGAGGGAAAAATATCTTTAACGTTATTTCAAAGTGGACGCAATTCATTAGCGCTTTCCTGAGGCGGCATTGTCCTTTCCCAAGTTCACATATTAGGACATTGAATTTGCTTTCTTGAAACCAAAAAGTACATTCATCAAAGTAATATTGTAAGAGAAAATATTTTTTAAAGTAAAATAATAATGTAGCCATCCTCTCAAAACATGGAAGGATTAACGATATTACAATAATAGATCCATCTATGCTTCCATAATTATATGACTCTGCTACTGATAACTTCTACATTTAGGCAGTATGCAATTCTAATTAGATCGGTCCAATTTCCAGTCTGCTCTCTAGTTTCTCACATTGTTCTGTCCTGCTGGCGGAGCGACCCTGTAGACAGTGTGGTTGCCATCGCTGTCAAGTTTCAGGCACCTGTACTCATTCTCGTTGTAGAAAGGATCCATTGGCAATGCTCGTTTCCCTTTAGCGCAAGCAGAAGAAGATAAATTGTCGGTTGTCCCATTGAATGAAACGTGCAAATACAGGTTCGTATAGATGGCCTCAGAGCCGAGAGACGAAGAATTATGCCCTGCAATAATGTTGTTGCAACTTCAACCATCCGAAACATTTCACCCTCAAAGATGCCTCTGAAGAAGGAGCATGGTCAGCCTGCACTAGTAGAAGACAATGATAGTTGTTTGATCGAACAACGGTGGAAATAACGACAGTTGTTTGTTGAACCAACCGTGGAAAACAAAAAGGTAGACGAAGTCGGTACCGAAGACTTTCAAAATAGAACACTTTCGTGTAAATATTGGTCGTTAGTAGTTTATTGGTCTTAAATAGATGGCCATATATTAGACATGATGAAGATGTATTTCAGTTAAGCTTATAAAAAAATATTAATCGTTAGTAGTTTTTTTAAAGAAAATATATCGAATGCGAGTGAATATTTTTAATAATTCAACTGATATTTTTGTTAGATTTTTTATAATGATATATTAGACATTATAAAAATGTACTCCTACCAAACTTATCAAAAAATATTGGTTATTAATAGTCCTTGTCAAAAATTGTTTTTCAAGCCTTAGTTCTCAGTTTTTATTTAGACAAAAAAATGATAGATCAGGAAATCACTAGGCTCTGCATAGCAAGAGCCATTAAAAACATAAATTATGCCCTATTTGCGGATGATACCTTGCTATTGGGAGCTGCTTCTGTACTCATTGCCTCCAGATTTAAAGAAGCTCTGGATGAGTTTTGTATGATCTCGAGAAGCAGTCTAACAATGGAAAATGCCATATATATTACTGGAACACCACTCCCAGCTTGCTTAATGCCATTTCTAGATCGTTTGGTTTCACTGCCTCCTCAAATTGGACTTCCTTCAAGTACTTGGGCCTCCCTGTATTTCTCAAAAGAGCCTACAGCAGAGATTGGCTCCCCCAATTGGAGAAATTCAAGAACAAGTTGTTTGTTTGGGGTTTTTCCTAGCTTAACATTACTGGTAAGTTTGTTCTCATCAAATCAGTCCTTAACAACCTTCCCTTATTTCAGTTTTCTATCCTTCTTGCTCCCACTAGTATTCTCAAAAAAATGGAGGAGATTATTCAAATTTTTTTTTAGAAGGGGGGCAAGCAGAATGAGAAAAAGATTCCACTTATCAACTAGGAATCCATCTCCAAATCGTTGTTGGAAGGAGGCTTGAATTTCAAAAATCTTGGCTATCATAATATTGCAATGGGAGCTAAGCTAATCTGGAGAATTATTGCACCTAATCCTGGCTGGGCGCAATTAGCTCTTTGGAAAAAATATTTCAAAGGCCAGCGTTCCCGCTGTCGAGATCACCCTCTGACGCATCCAAATACGCCCTTTCTAAAGCTCTGTATCAAAGTCTGTCCATCATCAATGCTCATGCCTACGGGTTCCCGGAAATGGAAAAAGGGTCAACCTTTGGACAGACAGAATAATGAACAACGAGCCGTTGGGAGACTGTCGCTCTCTTCAAGCGCTGCACAGATGGATGAGTGAGGTTGGAATGCGTTCCCTGTGGAACATCTCTGTCTGGCAGGATTCACGTTGGGTTGTCTGGAATCTTCAAATGCCCCTAGATTTGTTTATGCAGCACGAGGTCTTGCTTTCCAAGCTACACGGATTGGCTCCATCGTTGGCTCGAAATCGAGACTCAAGAGGCTGGGGTGCACAGGTTGGTGGATAACCGTAGCTCAAGGATACGCCAAGCTGTGTGAACGCCCTCATGTGGCCACAAACCCAGAGCTGTGGAAAGGGATATGGCATTATCCCTCCTTGCCAAAAATCGATTTCTTCAACTGCATACTATGCCATTCCAAAATCTTGACAGATGATAATCTTGAGAAGCGAGGTTTCCACGACCCTTCAAGGTGCAGCCTTTGTAAGGTAAACCAGGAAAGCGTAACTCATATGATGCTTGAATGCATATTCACATTGCAGATTTGGACCGAGCTGCTAGGAACTTTGAGTTCCAAATTCGCTTTGCCTTCCTCCATTCCTAATTTTTTTGCTAAATGGCTGCAAAGGTATCATGGTCCTCCTCCAAAAAACAAAATTATCAGAGTTGCTTGGTATACTCTCCCTAAAATAATCTGTTGGCAAGTTTGGCTTGAGCGAAATAAAAGGATCTTCAGAAACTACAAACAAGATGCCAAGCTTGTGGTAGTTAAGATTAAATGCCAGCTAAAAGAGTGTCTGAGAGATCATAAAGACGATTTAAATCTCAGCCAGCAAGATATAAATTGGGGCTCTTCTCTCGATCTTTAGTTCCAAAAAAATGCAAAGAGTATCTCCCTCCCCAAAGAATGGCAAGTAAGGGTTACAGCTAAAGAATTCCAAGGATGGATCACAAAACATCAGAGACACTCTCTATTTTTTGATGGGGTTGCAAAGGGAAATCCTGGAAGAGCTGGCACTGGAGGCGTCATACTGAATCCAGATGGCAGAACAACCCACAATTTTGCCCAGGGTTTGGGCACCACTTCTAACATTTAAGCTGAGGCTTTGGCTCTTTTCCAAGGTCTCAAGATTTTGAAAGTGTTGAACATCAGGGAGGCTAATGTAATTGGGGACTCTCAGGTCATCACTAACACTATGGTGACACATTCTAAGCCAATAGACCTAAGGCTTGCAAGGCCGATCTTCAGAATAATAGATCTTGGAGAATCATTCCATAAATTGAATTTCTACCATGTGTTGAGAGCTAATAATAAGGAGGTGGACATTGAAGCCAACAAAGCAACCCTTCTTACGGCTGGAGCCTTACTCAGAGGCGGACAGGAAACATGGGAACTGATTCCTTAATTTAGAAAGTTGTCATGTTTTACTGTCTACTGTTAAATCAGTTTGTATGTATTCACAAACTGGGGAAAATCTCTGAAATTGATCACTTAGTTGTAGCTAAAAATAGATGTGATCTAAGCATAAATGCCACGGCCTTGCAAGGTTGTGAGGTACTCGTAGAATTAGATTCACCTTTTGTAATATGCTTTTTGGCATTAAGGCCAAGTATCTAATACACCCACTATCCGTTTATGTAAAAAAAATAGTCCTTGTCAAAAATAATATATCAAATTAGAATGAACCTTTTTAATAATTCCACTGATTAGATTTTTTATAATTTTAAATAATTTTTTAAAATCTCATTAGATTTTTTATAATTATAATTTATTTTTAATACTTTATGTAACTTTTTTTAAAATTAAAATGGCAATAACAAATAACTATGATTATATTATTTTTAACTTAGTGAATAAACAATTGATTATTATGATTATAATAGGGATAGAAATATATATTATATTATATATAATTATAATTTTTTAATTAAAAAATAAAAATTACCACTTAACTTTACATTCTCTTTAAAATAAATACCACCTGCCACTCACAAATGACTAAAATGATAGATATTTAATATTTATTAGTCATTGAGTACTTAGGTGGACAAATATTTATTAGGCATTGAGTAGACCAATGCCACTAACAAATGACTAAATGACAAATATTTAATATTTATTAGTCATTGAGTACTTAGGCGGACAAATATTTATTAGGCATTGAGTAGTTAGGTGTCTCATGCTTGTAAGATTCTAGGAACATGTTTTCCCATCTCAATCTCTATCTCTAGTGAAGATTGCTTTTTTTTTACTGTTTTTAAATTAAAACTAAAATTTATATTAATATATATATATATATATATATATATAGATATATATATATTATTTTTTTTTTGCTAAATTATGTGAGTTCTGAGATCACTGACACGTTTATTTTGTGGATTGAGTAACCATGACCCAAGAGCATTTAGGTTGTCAAAATCACTCGAGGATCGCACTCTATCTAGGCCACATTAGCATTTAGCATGGTTAGATTTTTGCCCATGGAGTTTCGAACTGGTGACCTTTGCGCCGTAGAGTGCCTTAACAGAACACCCTGTCACCATATGCTCTACACCTTATGGGAAAAAATGAAACAAAACTTGTATTCCATACACCATTTAATAACATGGATGAGCAATCCCATTGCATATTTAATAACATTGAAAATCACATCCAACTGCATATTTGCATTTGGAGTTATGCTATTGAAAGTGGTGAAGGCACCATTTCATAATATTGATGTGCATATCTGTTATACAATTAAGTGGCGAAAATGAACACTTTATTCATGGACATGAAGACTTCAGACTTGAAATGAAGTGTGGTGATAAGATAACACAACTTTTATGTTTAATAACATGTCCCCTTGATTCCATAATGCATAGTCCATAATGCATAGTTGGGAGTTCATGCTTAAAACTTCTTAGGGGGAAATGGGGTCACATGTACAAAGTCCATTGAGTGATCTGAACATCCTACATAGAATAGAAATATAGAGAATTCGTGTAGCTTTGCAATATTATTGTGAATGTGATGCATTCATGAACTGATAAATATGTCTTAATTTTTGTGTTTCGTTTTCTTTGTTTACATGCATTTGCTTTAAAGCATTCTATTTCAAAATTTTAATATTCTGAATTTACAAAATAGGTTTCAAAAAAAAACAAGCAGAGGAAATAATGGTTTTGAAAGAATCATAACTTTTGAATTGTTAGTATTTCTAGGATGGTCTACTAACTGTCTAGGTAACTAAGAAAAGAGTGAATATAAGATAGGTGCAGATACATTAAAGAATCCATCATATGTTAGAGTAACACACAATTGAGAGCAAAAACTCTAAAAAAAACCTTGAAAATAAAAACTTTCTTAAATATTGATTTAAACAATATCCTTGAAAAAAACCCACTTGTTGGAAGATAAAAACCTTGAACTATATGTGATTTATAGAAATTAACTTGTAGGAAGATAAAAACCTTGAATTATATGTGATTTATAGAAATTAACTTGTGTCCTACTCCCTCTGAAATTAAACAAAATTTGTAGCCCAACCCATACTTGAACCCTCCTAAGATACGAGGACTAAAAGGTTGAAGAGCCATACTTGAACCCTCCTAAGATACGAGGATTAAAAGGTTGAAGATAATAAAAGATGCATTGCTAGTAAATAAATATCTCTAAGGAACTTTGGAGCCTTTCAATAAATAATTACTTGAAGACCGCATTATTATCTAAATGACGCAAGCCACAGTAATGTAAAACATAAGTCCACAAGCGGAAGAATGAATTCGAATGAATTCAATTAGCTTAAAATTAAATGAAGCCAGGTACGAGGATTATATATACCTTATTGCAGTATGGAACAAGGTCCCATATTGATGCACTTGTTGATTCTCTCTCTTCCAACCTACATTTGATGGAAACTTAATGGAGACAATCTACTACGTTGGTATTGAACTAAATATTTGGTGATATAGGTCAATGTATTTACCCTTTCGGAGAGGTTATGATTGTTTGGAGCCTCACCTCTTCTTGCTCTCAGGTAGATGTAATATTTTTGAGATCTAATCTTAAATTTCTCTCGAATAATATTGGGCAACAATACTGTTAGTGTCAGTCTTTACAGCCTTCCTTCAGTGATCAAATATGCTCTTACAAAGTGATTTTGAAGTGTCAAGGTCAAATTTTGTCATTTCAGTGAGTCTTCAAGCAAAATTTGGTCACTAGGCCTTAGGTCTAGGGTTTTCCCAAATGTCAGTCCATGTCATCATTCAGCTGAGTTTATCATCATTTATGGGGTTGTCATTATCATGTCAGTGTCTAATGAGTCATTTTACATCTTATCCATGCTTCAGTTGTGCTTTGGCAAATTCAGTTCCCTCTCCTAGGGTTTTGAAGCCATTTTCTCTCGGATGGTCAAATCATCGGCAAAACTTGTTTCCTGATGTTCATACACCTTCCCCTATCCTTCATGTACCTTATCAAACACTTCCCATCCCTTAGATCCGCCAAATTCCTCATTTTTGCACACACCCTAGTTTCTAGCTACAACCTGGCAATTTTCTAGGTTTGGCCTGTGATTTGCCCTTTTGGACCCTTCCCCTCACTCAATCTCTGAGATTCCACTTTCCCCTGCTTCCTAACATCCCTCCCCACTCCCAAAAATTTCCCCAAGAATTTAGAAGGCCCCTATCCCCTTCATTTCGCTTCATTTCGACCAAATTCCTTGTTTCACACATCAGGGCAAGTTTCACTCAAATGATGTTTCAGAGCAGTCAAATCAAAGATGAATTTTGAGAAACTGAGAGAGGTTTTTGTCCACAACATGCCAAAGAAGAAAAACCTCTTTCACTTTTTGCACAGGTGTCATGGTTTGAGAGAAATGTCAAAAAGACCGGCGAGAACGAAGGTGCTCCAAGGACGTTTGGCCAAAACACAAAAACGAAGGAAAACGCCCGATCCACTCCAAATTTTGGCCAAAGCCTCTTTGGCTGAGCATGGTACTTGATTGGGGACTCCCAGCCCAAATTTCAAGAAATTTGGAGAAAATTTTGTCATTTGTGAATTTTTTGTGCCATTTACAGGTTTTCACATGGAATGGCCCACTCCCGGGTGAGACCAGTTTTGGAGACTGCTCTGGTAATTTTGAGAAACCTTGGCATTTTGGAATAGGGCCATGCAAAGGAGAAAAATACCAATACTTGGGAAAGCTGATTTGAGATTTGAGCCTCCAAAAAGCTCAAAATACATCAAAAAAATGACTTTCTGCCCACTTTTTGAGTTGCAGAAAGTGACCTTGGGAGAAATGGTTTTTGAGGGGGCAAAACAACTCCAAATTCAGAAATTCCACTTGGGATGGAAAGTAGACAGACCAAGCTTTTCAATGAGCCATCTTGCACCTGATTGGGACCAGTGGAACCCACTCAAAAGTTTCTGCAAAGGGGCGCGACCATTCGAGCCAGCTTTGCCAGAATTGACCTTTTTTGTCAAAAAACTGTTTTGACTATGGTTGATTATTTTTTCTTGTAGATGATGGATAAATGTAATATTTTCATGGCACTTTGATAGATTTTACCTCTCTTTACTCTTCTAGAAGCTTCCTTGATGTAAAAAGTGAATAATTAATGCATGAATCAGTTAGCTAAGTAATAGAGGCAAGTTGTTGGACTGTCTATTATCTAGTGCTTAGTTTGGAATTAGTTCAAACTGCTCCTAGAAGGATGAGCTCAACCCCTAGAGGCAAGGGAAGAGGTTAGCTTGCCTATATTATGTGTTTTCTTAGTCATTTTCAGAGGTTGGAGGTTGGACTCTTGTGGGAGAAAGCTTTATTGTATATTGTACATCTATCTTTGCAATTTGAAGAAGAAGAAGGCAAGGGTTTTGCAGACATCCTTGTGGATTCTTGTGGATTGTTGTGTTGATGGTGTGTTCTCTACATGTTCTTGTAAGTTTGTTTATGTATTCCACATCTCTCTTTGCTTCTATTTTGGACAGATGAAGTGGTAAAGTTTGAAATCATGCTTTGACATGCTCAGCTTTTTAGTTTGTTCAAAATTTATGTTTTCTACTGTCTAGAGAGGATTCTGATGGTTGTTTGCCCTCTTTAGCTTCTTCTCTATCATCCCTAATCATCCATCTCAGATTAAGGCATCAACGCTCACTCTTACCTTGCCCCAAATATCCCCTTGCAAAA